>JAWPHD010011224.1:0-85829 GCA_037043455.1 Cyrtodaria siliqua
CATTTCTCAAGTGGTAATCTTCTCTACTGGATTTTGATATCTAATAAAGAGAAATATTTCAAAAAGAAATTCCCGTTGTGTCGGAACCATTTTGATAAATTGCTTTTAATAACCCAAAGCTTGCGCTGTATGACGTCAAACATCAGCTTATTAATGTTATGTGTACTGATGCATATGATGGGTTTATATCGGGCGGGGAGAGTGGGGGTGGTGGGAGGGGGGCAAGTTTGTTATAATTAACATTTCATTAAAATTACTGTTGTGGTTGTCTTCGTGACGTATATTTACCAAGTGACGTCATGTAACGTGGCGCTTCCAACAGATGAAATATACGCAGGGAATTAATGGAACAGCTGTATTTTATCGTAGAATAGCATATAGCTGTCTCTCTTTTTTGTTTAACTTATATATTACATTATTTTACAAGAATGTGCCTTTAATTCAATAAATATTTCTGCATTCACTAGGGGTCTACTGTGCCTTAATTACGAACTTCGCGCAAGAATACACCACAACTGTCACAACACTGTAATTTAAAAAAGTAGTTCTGGCAAAATCTTATAATTTCCCTAGGGATTTATTTCTGAAGGGAATTACAACTTTTAATTCCCTCCCAATCACTGAGTGAGGACAGGGGAAGGGGAGGGAGAGGGGACAATCTGAGCCGTTAGTGTGATCTTCTAATTTTACGCTAATTTTTAAACATGCTTGAAATGTGAGACCAAAATCTGGATACCAGTTTACTTTTCTTATAATTACTTTTTTTGTGTTTAAAAAAACTTTATTGAATTTTTTTTTTCTTCGAATTTTACAAAAGTAAGGGTCGGACAGTCTGAAAAAAAAAAACTCCGGCCTTATTTACAAGTTTATGTACCTTAATGATATGTCAATAATAGCTCAATTTTAAAGATATACCAATTTTGCTTCCCGACAAAGTGATTATTCTATTTTTACTTATTAGTAATTGCAAGCCGACTTGTCAAACACATCAAATTTAATGGGCCAAATACCAATAATTTCAATGGGTGACCATGGCATGACCGACATTCCGACTTAAAAAAGATAATTGACAATATTTAACTGTACTTCAACTTGACAACAATATTTGAGGATATTTTTTAGTCAGATCTAGACTGAACATGACTTTGGCAATTTAAAGTATTTATGTGAATAGCCATAAAAGAAACTAAATCGAATTGAATTAGAGTTGATAGTCGCACCAACAGCTAAGGTCATATGGCAACTTTAAAGCTTCCATTAGTGGTCGAAGACCCCAGTTGTCCCTCCAGGAAATTTGTGCATGGGCATGCACCTGGGTAGAAACACCGACATTCTGCAAGCCAGCTGGCGATAAAAGGAACAAAAGCGCCACAAAATTACACAGAAATGACACAAGTATATAGCAAATACATTGGAGGTAAGACAGACAATGAGTGGTCAATGCAATTGTTGTATATATAAAGAAGTTTTGGCCGAGTTTCAGTAACATAATCCAGTGATTTTGGGGCTATAATTTGATCTCATTCCCAATTCAAAAAGTACTAGTATATTCTTTCATCAAAAAGTGGGGCCAGGCACACCCAGGGGAATTAGACAATTGTGTAATTCCCATACCTAGGAGTAAAACTTATGTCTAATTCCCCTGGAGGGTACAAGCCATTATATCAATATCAAATACCCCAATGTTGGTACTGGTTTGTGTCTAATTTCCTACCCAGTTTCATCATTGTTGTCAAATTCCCTAGGTATGTCCGCTGTACCTGTTATTGTCTGTTGTTTGATGTTTGAAGTGTTGCCAATGTAACGTACCACCCCCAAAACGCAAAAAAAAACATCCCTATAATTTATCGTTTGATATAAAAAGCTAGAAACATAAAACAAGAGGCCCATGAGGGCCTGTATCGCTCTACTTCCTATATGGTGTCCATGGTGGGGTGGGATAGGGTGGGGACCCCTGGGGCAAGGCCAACTTTGACCCCAGGGTCACCATTTGAACAAACTTGGTAGAGGACAATAAGCTGATAACAATATATGCAAATTTGATAAAGATCAAAAAATAAATGAAGGTTCTAGTGTTCACAAGGCTTAATGTGATTTTCAGCAAAACAAGGCCATAACTCCGATGAAACTAAATCCGATCTGGCTGGTTTTCGAACCTGTCCAAGCTTTTATTGATATAAAGACACTGGCAAAGGTTCGTAAAGATCCGATTAATAATGAAGGCCCTAGAGTGTTTACAAAGTTAACGGACGGACAGACGGACGGACGGACGGACGGACGATGGACAACTCGTCAAGCTCTGCTGGCCTTTGGCCAGTAGAGCTAAAAACAGCAACCATAATATCTTCAAGCTTATACCAACTAACTCAAAGGAATTTCTTCAATTAATAAGTAATCAATAGACAAGATAAAATGTCCCACTGGAGACATCTAATCCAGATAACCCAGGGAACAAGGAGCACACAGATTATTGTCTCAGCAGGAACACTAAGTCTTTCTTTTGAGGGGTTTACAATGTCATGTCCTACATCTACTGTAGTACCGTATTTCACCTAATAGTGGCGCTCGGGCGCTATGCAAAACTAGATGTTTACAACGTCATGTCCTACATCTACTGTAGTACCGTATTTCCCCCAAAAGTGGCGCTCAGGCGCTACGCAAAATAAGGTGTTTACAACATCATGTCCAACATCTACTGTAGAACCGTATTTCCCCTAATAGTGGCGCTCGGGTATTATGCAAAATGAGGTGTTTACAATGTCACGTCCTACATCTACTGTAGTACTGTATTTCACATAATAGTGGCGCTCGGGCGCCATGCAAAATGAGGTGTTTACAATGCCACATCTTACATCTACTGTAGTACCGTATTTCCCCCAATAGTGGCACTCGGGCGCTACGCAAAATGTGGTGTTTACAACTTCATGTCCTACATCTACTGTAGTACCGTATTTCCCCCAATAGTGGTGCTCGGGCGCTACGCAAAATGTCATGTCCTACATCTACTGTAGTACCGTATTTCCCCAAATAGTAGTGCTCGGGCGCTACGCAAAATGAGGTAAAATGTCATGTCCAACATCTACTGTAGTACCGTATTTCCCCTAATAGTGGCGCTCGGGCGCTAAGCAAAATGAGATGTTTACAATGTCACGTCCTACATCTACTGTAGTACCGTATTTCCCCTAATAGTGGCGCTCGGGCGCTATGCATAATGAGGTGTTTACAATGTCACGTCCTACATCTACTGTAGTACTGTATTTCCCCTAATATTAGTGCTCGGGCGCTATGCAAAATGAGGTGTTTACACATCTACTGTAGTACTGTATTTCCCCTAATAGTGGCGCTCGGGCGCTATACAAAATGCCAAAGGGGCACTCTTTTAAAATGTAAAAAAAATAATTTAAAATTTCGAAGATCTGTTGTGTTGTTGTTGTTGTTGTTTTTTGTTTTCTTGTGTTTGTTTTGAATTTTGAAAAGGTAGTGGGGTCGGTGCACTTTTATTAGGGAATGCGCTCTTATTAGGCGAAATACAGTATGTCTAAAAACAAAGATGAGTTTGAAGATTAAACTACTATGAACAAAATTCAAGGATCAATTATGACCTATATATAGCTGGCCTTCCAGAACTGAAAAACCTTTTTCCATGTCAAAAAACAAACAACATAAGACTGAAAAAAATACTAACGAAAAAAAATCAAAGGATCAACTATGACCTTACTAATCTTCTAGAACTTCCAAGGAACATTTATAAAACACATTCAATGATTGACCCACAACTTCTGAAAGTGGGAACACAGGTAAAATTCAAGACGTTTTACTGACAAAGGGAGGACTAGTACTAGCACCACGTGCACCCTATCCCGCCAACAAAAGCCAAAGTTTACAACTGATATCGTTTCCAAACCTACTGACAATGAGTCATATTTTGAAAATCAGAACTCAATAGACACAATAAAATGGCTTTAACCAGCCAGGCCAAAACCCAAAACTGGAGCATCGAATTAAGAGTTATCAACTCATAATTCATTTTATGCATATTCAAATCTCAGGTATTTTTTAAGTACCCGTGAATAAACCTATATTTCTGATCGGCACAAATACATTATTTAATGACTGAACGTACTATAGGGTTTGGATAAACAATTCTGTAGTGTAATTTTGCTGTTAATTGGAGGGTTAGTGCCTTTAAACATCAAGAAAGTACGGTGTCCGGTTGGGGCCAGATACAATGTCGTATTGTCGTGGTCGACAATGCGACGCCCGACAAGGCGACATCGTGATACGACAGTGCGACATTGCGATACGACAACTTGACATTGCGATACGACATCAAGACATTGCGATACGACATCGTGACAATTATGTCATTATGTTGTATCGCAATGTCGTGATGTCGTATCGTGAGTCGTATCGCGATGTCGCATTGTCGGGCGTATTGTCGTATGGTCGTAATGTCGCCCATGACAACGCGACATTCTTTCAATTGTCATAATGTCGCCAATGACATCGCGACATCGCCATCGACATTACGACAATTGAAAGAATGTCACATTGTTGTGGGCGACATTACGACAATACGACATAATGTCGCATTGTAGTGAGTGACAATGCGACGCCCGACAATGCGATATCGTGATACGACATCACAACACGACATCGCGATACGACATAATGACATAATTGTCGCGATGTCGTATCGCAATGTCGTGATGTCATATCGCAATGTCGAGTTGTCGTATCGCAATGTCGCACTGTCGTATGGCGATGTCGCGTTGTCGGGCGTCGCATTGTTGCCCACGTCAATACGTCATTGTATCTGGCCCCAACCGGACACCGTAAGAAAGGGATCTCTACTAGTACTTTAGTTTAATGATGTCGTTGGTGTGATCCGACATCGTGAATACAGTTGTCTCAGCCAGACCAGAACTGTTCAATATTTTACAGGACGAGTAGTGTTACAAGTTGTATGTGTTTTAATCGCTGTAATACATAATTGATAGGAATTCTTCACCCAGAGAAGCATTAATTGCTTTGACTTCTTTTTTTAGCATGTCAGTGTGTGTTACATCACAAGTGCCGATTTACAATAGAATTGAATCAGGTTTTACAGCACACCAATACATGAAAGTTATATGGCGCTTTAACAGGTATGACCATGCCAGGCTCATCCTCCATTTACATAAAGACAGATTTACGAGACTTGTCTATAATGAGTTCCTCATATAAAAGTGAATACATGTGTAAAGTTTCTTTAAATTCATTTAAGCGTTTTTTGAGATGTGACATTAACTTAAAAGGTTAACTGACACCGGTTTTTGAGATGTGACATTAACGTAAAAGGTTAAATGACACCGGTTTTTGAGATGTGACATTAACGTAAAAGGTTAACCGACAACGGTTTTTGAGATGTGACATTAACGTAAAAGGTTAACCGACACCGGTTTTTGAGATGTGACATTAACGTAAAAGGTTAACCGACTCCGGTTTCTGAGATGTGACATTAACGTAAAAGGTTAACCGACACTGGTTTTTGAGATGTGACATTAACGTAAAAGACGCCGGATTTTGAGAAGTGAAATTAACGTAAAAGGTTAATTGACACCGAACAACTAGAAAACCTTGCATTTTCTTACACATTGTTCACTTATTTACTTATAAACTTTTTTTTTTCTTTTTTTTTTTAATAATCATGTATAAAAAATTAATTAAAATAGATCGTTTTGATGTGAACAAAATTACACCATCATCAGTATGTAATTGCCTCTCTGGAAGATCGATATAAAATTATACATCAATACTGTCAATGCACTTAGCAAACAATAAAATTTCCCCATTGAGACAGTTGTACAGTGTTACAATGAAGAGTAGCTGGAGGTAGAACAAAATATGGTAAATATTTAATTTTCAGCTGAACACTTTCAATATTTTAATGGTGTCTGGCTTTAAATGAAGAACAATAGAAGGTTACACCCAGATGATCTAGCAGCCAGAATGTTCTGGTATTTAAACTGTTATAGATCTGTAGAACTAGAAGGGTGTTCCACCGAACACTTTTGTCGCCTGTCGTCAGCTTTGTTAGGTTGGAGTTTAAAGTTTTATGAAAGGGGCATAACTCAGGGGAGGGGGGGGGGGGAAGTCAGAGTTATTGGACAGTGGTGTAAAAACATTCCTTGGGTTAAGATGAATTTGAATTGAATGTTGTTTAACGGCTCATCAACACAGTATAGGTTATTTAGAGCCGCCCCAGAGAGAGGGGAAGGATACATAGGAATCCGGGAACCTGTCCTACTCTTATTATCGAATAGATTCCTATGGTTCTTTAACGTGCTCGGAGGATAGACCGATACACGGGACTGCCCGGTTTACGTCCCCATCCGACGGACGAGGCTAAGGTAAAGTGTCTTGCCCAAGAACACACCGACGGAACTCAGTGGCACCACGGAGGATTGAACCCGGGGCCTCAGGTTACAAATCCGCCGCGTTACCGACTGCGCCATGAAGGTGTGTGTGTGTGTGTGTGAAGTTTCATTAACATAGGTCAAATACTTTTCAAGTTATGGCCAAGGTTATGTTGCAAGTTAAAGTGTGACGGATGGACGGCGGACGGACGACAGCGGACGACACACAAAGTTATCCCTAAGTGTCTGCCATGCTATGCAGGCGACATAATAAAACATTGTAATTCATATAACTGTCCACTTATGCCAATACTTAGATATCTCCGACCTTTCTGATCACAATAGATGTATTATAATCAAGTTGCATAGAAACTCAAGATGAATAGGGTTTTACGGCGCATCAACAAAAAAAGGGTATATTGCGCCAACAGGAATGAACATTCTAGGATCAACTTCCGTATATACACTGGGATAAAAATATACAGAATGGGCCTAGAACATTTTCAAGTTGCTGCAAATTCTGTTATCAAGTTGCACGTGCTAAAGTTTGCCCCATTGATCTTACTAATTGAAATTTGGTTGACAACTGGCTTAAGGCATGCAAGATGTCCCAGGCTGAACATCAAACTATCAGTTAAGGTTACTTAACAGTGAGGCAGAGCTGAAGCATTATAGATTACAAATTGTTAAGTCAATTTGCCACTTTTGCTACAAGCTACTAGTACAAGCCCCGTTTGGTTACGGGGCAAAGAATAGGGCCACTGCAGATCCCGTTTGGAGGGGTAGACAGAGGGGTAGAACCCCCCACCAACCCCCCTCCCCCAATTTCTTGTTCATTGTTTTTGTTCATGCTCATTAAAGGTCTTCATCATGACCCCTGCATTGTTTCAGGTGCCATCTCGTTCAGATCACTATAGCAGTGGCAGAAAAACAACAAACGTGGCTTCAGCGTAAATGGAGTGTCAACAGTAGAATTTGCAGCAACTCTGCAGTTCTGCAGGTGAGAAGGTTCTAGGCCCATGGTGCTCCATATTTTATCTTGATGTACATGGAGGATGAGCCTGGCATGTTCATTCCTGTTAGGCGCCATATAACCTTTCATGTGTTTGTGTACCTTAAAAAATCCAATTCAATTCAACTACCGGTAGTTCAAAACAGTATGGGTATTATCCAAGAATTAAATAGCTCTCAGATAATTATTTGTATATTGTTCTTAGTCCGTGTTTCTGCGCAGTTCTTATGTAATGAACAAAACGCATATGGGTATATAAGATAAGCCAGTCATTGCCATCGTTATTTCATATTCATCATCAGCCCTACTATACCTGACACTTTCCAGCTTTAATTACGAAATAAAAACAGTATTTAACTCCTTCAAACAGTAGGAGTATTTTTAAAAGTATCACATGTCTTTTCAATATCTTAGTTATATAGCAAACGACCTTCTTCACTTTTTGAAAAATTAATCAAGGAAATAACATCTTTGAAATAAGGTGCACTACCTGAACTTTGATTTTATGGCAATCAATTTATGTTACCTTCAAACATATCATGCAAGTTTGAACATTGTCATAGCATGAAAAGTTTTGTACAGTTTTGAATGATAGATGTCAGATTTATTAATTTACAGATTAAAAGCATTTTTAAGTGCAATTTATTGGATATCACTCTATTGAATGTCAGTCAGATATTCTGATATAAAATTTCTTAAATCAAATTAAAATAAGCTCTCATATATTATAGATAATTTAACACACTAAAACCTAACTCGTTTATGGAGTTTTTCAAACAAACGAGCCTTTCTTTTTCCTTTCTATTTTAGGATTAACACTCCTACGATGTCACACACAAACAAAAATGGCGTTTTTTGCTTAAAAAAAGAATTATTACCTGACGTAAACAATGTTTGAATTTTATAAGCAACCAAACAGACTAGATTTTCCTACTTGGACGATTATAGCATATACATATAGTTTTTGCGATCAAAAACCATTTTATTTTTATTTTATCTTCTCCTCAAAAACCATTTTATTTTTATTTTATCTTCTCCTCTCCTCATTGTACAGGTCCTACATTTTTGCTGGGAAAAAAAGATATATTCAGTGCTCAGGGAAAATATTTTTGACCGACAGGCCCTGAATTAATATTGACAGGCCCTGAATTAATTATATAGTAAAATATGGCAAAAAAAGGACAAGCCCCAAGCAGATTTTGACAGGCCCCGGGCCTGGGGCTATCCTATTTCGTGAGCACTGTTAATATATATACCGATAAATATAAAATATTTTATAATACGACCATGTCTATTATAATTACATATTACACTGCTTCAAACTTTAACATCATAAATGTGTTCAAAATTCACAATTTATGTTTGAGAATTAAAGTAGTTAAAAAGTTTCATGAGAAATTCCAGAAAACCAGCATTGCCCATTCAACGCATTTTTGCTATTTTAATTTTGCTCTGTTCTGACTTTTAATAGTGAAGTTACTTTTCGTACCAAGGTATCACTACTTTAGTAATGCATACATTTTGTATATATATTTTAAAACTTATTTTGCTGAACATGTCATTACATTGAATATTTCCAAAAACAGATGTGCACACTTTTTTTATATGCATTGCAATACAAAAACTAGAAGTGTACAGAGAAAAATATATCAAAAATAAAACGTTGACTTTCTGCATGTACAACAGAAATTAAAAGACTAAAAATTATTACACTAGAAATAAGTCTAGTTTTAAAAAAATGTACAATGTTATTTAAAAAAATTCTCAATAATTATAGTTAATAGTTCTGATATTTAAAACCCAGTCACGTACACTAGCTAAATATAGGTAAATATAACCTAACTACTAATTAAGGTCAGTCATGCCTTTTTTTAAACAATGGATCAAAACAAAATAGACCTATTATTCATACTGTCACCAGCTAGTTTATGTGTGTTTGTGTGTGTGTGTGTGTGTGTGTGTGTGTAGTTCTGAGGTTTATAGTCCCTCCACCAACAAACACAACAAGCGCAATCTTAACATTTATGTATATCATAAATAATGTTTTATAAAGACCATGTCTTCCTGAGATAAGAATGATACCCCTTTTTGGCAACATTTCAAATCTATCAAAACTGGTATACACAGGTACTGTAATTATGTTAATATCAGTACGGTAGCCTGACCGTAACCCATTAAGCACGAATATACAGGGTCCCCTCTGGGCATTGCCAATGCAAATGGAGCCAAATAAGAAATTATCAAAATGGCTCTAACTTTTAGCATTTGGCGAAACTGACTTGAGCAAAAAATATATACATATAAAAAAAGTTAAGCCACCAAAACTAAAACAAGATAAGGCCTTTCAATAATAAACATCCTTTTACTACCCTTGACACAAATTGTGCCAATAATAACAATAAACTAATTAACACTTGTCTATGCCCCCCTCTGAGTTTAGTGTGACAAGTGTTTGGCTTCAGGGCAGGAAGTCATTAATATACATTTTATCAAACCAGGTGATACTTAGGTTTCCACGAGAGAACGATGCGTGAAGGTCAAGGTCATTACGATAACGTGTTTGGAAAAGGTTGAACTACGGAGAATTAAGGCTATTGAAAAATTAATAAAAGTTGATCAAAGTTGAAAGAATAGAGCGAGGATGTATGATTTAAACGTTGTTTAAGTTTATGAGGAATACGTTTTCACTTTTAAAACTATTGTAAAAGTGGTTTAGGAACATTAAAACTTGGAATTTATTTTGGCATTTTTGGTGCTGAGCTGCGACTGGTAATGCCAATGGCGAACAAAGGAAAAAAGGCATGGTCATTTTCCGAAATGGAAAAGACGATAACCCTCCCCGAAATGGTAGCACAACGTGCGAGGGAATTATATAGAGTGCGGGCGGGTAAAAAGCTAGCGAAACGCCGGCACCGCCGATGTATATGGTCGAAGAAAGGAAAATGAATTAGGGGAAATCCCTAGGAGAAATTGACCGTAGGGGATATCCCTAAAGCGTGCGTTTGTCAGAACGAGGTTCTTTGCTTGGAAGCAAGCCTGTTGAATGCATGGCCGAAATGGCCGATCAAGGCATACCGTAAAAAATTGAATGCATTGCCGAAATGGCTGTTCCGAAATGGAACTATGCATACGGTAAAATCTGCTGCATGGCCGAAATGGCCGAAATCAATGCAGGAACTTCGGACGTTAGAAATTCGTGCGTAAATCTCCTTACCGATTGGCTAAGTTTTCACGAATGACGCGAAAATCTATAAATAGTTCGGAAATTCGAAGTGTAGGAAATGGGGGAAACCCACCGAGAAGCTCGCTCCGTGTTTACGGAAAGGATATTTTATCGCTGTCTCTGAATGGCCGAAACGGTTTTATGCAGACAAATTAATAAAAAGCGAGGAAACGATTGATTAATAATCAAGGACATGTTCTTGTAGGCTTATTTTTTGAGAATTCGGAACACGAATGAGAATACACCGGCTTGCTATTTCGGGACATCCGGCCACTTAAGAATGAGGTAAGCTACCTAGCGTGTCGCGAAATTTAAAGGTTTGGTTTTGATTATCAACTTTGTAGTTCATAATCTATAACAAACGACAGAAAAACGGTAAGATAAGTACGATTAATAGCAAAAGCAACAGTAGGAAAATGATGGAAAACCGATAGATATATAATTTGCATTGCTAATTGTAAACAACGAAACCGAAAGTAGAAATCGTAAATCGGAACGAACGGAGAGGTTTTGTTCAGTATCTAGACAATTGCAGAGTAACGTACAATGAATTTGTTCATAGTTGATGAATTAATGAAGATGGATACGGAATAGGAAACATCATGATACATGAGTTGCCAAACAAGCAAAATCTGTTCAGGAAACCTGACTGATAAGTCGTCACGGCGAACAAAACCATAAGTATTAGTATATTTCACTCGGAACAGATCATTTATGATTTTAAAATCTTTCTGTCTGTAATACTGTATAAGACAGTCAGCTGCTTCGAAGCTTCATTAATTAGTACGGATAAACAGTCGTACATGAAATCAAGTTAGATACATGTGCATATTTATATGCAATGTTTTTAAAATGCATAACATATGCAATGTTTAAAACACATATATATGGCTTTCATATTATATTAAACTTGATTGACCGTCAATGGTAAAGATTGAGTCATACACATAAGTGAAGGTGTGGAACTAAATTAATTAGTCCGAGTTAGTCTGTGTTGATGTTTTCTTTATCAAAATATTGGAATTATCTAGAGAAATCTTCAAGTTTTTTAGTCATGTCTAAAAACAAAATTGGTTGGTCGATAATGTAGTGCATAAAATACACGTCTACGAACTGCAAGACGATTTTTGATATGTGCCGTCCT
The DNA here is from genome assembly GCA_037043455.1 of Cyrtodaria siliqua. Taxonomy (NCBI): domain Eukaryota; kingdom Metazoa; phylum Mollusca; class Bivalvia; order Adapedonta; family Hiatellidae; genus Cyrtodaria; species Cyrtodaria siliqua. Next base: position 11,778 of record JAWPHD010011224.1, read on the forward strand.
CCGACTAGGGTGCATCTATAAATGTCCGTATGTAAGAAGAAAAAGCACCCAAAGACATCAAACAAATGGGACTAGTCGATAATTGTATAATCAGAATAACAGCAATTCAGTATTGATGAAAGGTTATTAAAAAGTCAAAAGAATAAGTACATTATATAGATGATTAAGGAAAGAACTACTGGAGGAAACAATATTATTATGCTGATTATTATTATACTGATGGTTGTTACGTTGATAAATCAAGTATATTTATTAGTAGACATTTGTATTCAGCAGTAGATAAATAACGACCGTTATACTTTACTAGCTAGAACTGCCGATATAAGTAATAGTGGTCGTAATAATAAGATTTTTTTTTAGAGAAGATCTCTAGATCTCTCACATACTTGTGAATGTTCGAGATCGGACTGAACTACTGTGTTGCTCAGTGTTAATCAGTGAAATCAGTGATGGGTACTCACAAACCTAGTAATTAAAAGGTACCTCCCAGCTGTAATCATGAATGAATGTTGAGAAATAATTTTAATGTAGATCTGCTCCAATAAGTCGGATACAACAGTTGTATCAACGGATTAGTATTTGCTGCCTTGAAATGGAATGATAGGATAGATATCCCCTGCATAGAGGTTATGAAATCTTTTAATACTACATCACCGTACTTGCATACCCTCTCATGCAGATATTACATACTGGTATATACAATGATACATAATAAATAAATAATGCCTATACAAAAGATGTATGGCAACAACACAATACACACGGTGAACTTTGGCATTTATAAAAGTAAACACTATGTAATAATGTACATAGTGTACATGTATATGGGAACTATGAATGAGTAATGAAACCAGTTGTACTCAAACTGACTGTAAATAAATATATTTGTTCTAACTTTGATGTTAAAACAGAATGGGATGTATAATTAATTAATGATATGGTAAATGCAAATGACATCATACCATACAGAGAGGAAGATGGTTTTCAGAAGAAGTTCAAATATGTTAATTAATGTTGACATAGCAAATGACATGTCAACATATTTAACTGCATCTAGCACGATTTTCAAGGGATATACATGCACATGTATGTATATGTTAAGTGAGATAGGATGGACAATTTTAAATAGGTTATTGTTCAAAGTTAAGTCATGAGATGTAAATGACCAACAACATTTAGTAAATAAGTTCAAAAACTAAAGTAATGCTGTATGAAATCATGAGGAAAATAGGAGTAAATATGATGATACGAGAGTAAACGTACATGTGCACACAGATGGGTGACGTTGATAAAAATGAATATAGTGTAATTTAACAAAATTAAAATGTGTGGATCAAGATTTAATTATAAATTAAATTACATGTACCATATTTATAGATGAAGAAATATGACTAATACACGTAACTGTTATGGTGACATTTAAAATATAAAGAATGCATACAATTGTGGTGATTTTTACCAGGCATGGACATGCAATAGACATGCAATGCATGTTATAATGGAAACAATAGTGGTGTAATGTGACAAATAATTGAAATGGTGTGAAATACATACATGGTATTTGTCATGATTTAGCCTATGTATAATGTACATGAACTTAAATGTTCAGTAGTATTAAGAATAAATGATAATGTGAAATGCATAATTGTCATGATTTATGTACAATGTACAGGTTAATTAATATGACAAATAAATGGTATGAACCGTCATAAAACAAATGGGTGAATGGCATAAATTGTCATAATTATTGTTTTATTTATTTTAAAAATGTACACATACGTGTATATGTATTTATCGGTGAAAAAATATGAAAAATATGTGGTATTATGTCTAAAGTGCAAAATCCGGGAAAGGAAAAAATTTCATGATTGCCGAGTAAGAGAAATCGCTCGCATGGACACTGGGGAAAGCCAGTGAAGCACTGGGAAATGGGGTGAAAACTCCCAAGAAATCCATAAAAGTTGAAGAGAAATTGTTCGCATGAAAAACTGGTGCTTGCACCACCCTGGAAACTGGGAAAGCCAGTAAATGGTAAAGCTGGGAAAGCCAGTGAAACGCGGGAAAAACTAAAAACGCCAGTGAATACCGGGAAATCCGGAAGGCTAAGTTAATGCGGACAAAAGCGGATTCTCAGGAGGAACATTTCCCGCGCTTAATGACGGTGAAGCGAGCATGTGCGCATGTGACATGCAGTTGTTTAATTTAGGTTAAGTGATGTGACAGATAAGTATAAACTATCGGTATGTCATGTAACAAGTAAGTGAAATACTTACATGTCGTCGGGTACAGTCTATTATACTAAGAGGTGAGTTCTAAAAAATTTCGGAAAAGATTTTCCGAACATAGTATAAACTATCGGTATGTCATGTAACAAGTAAGTGAAATACTTACATGTCGTCGGGTACACTCTATTATACTAAGAGGTGAGTTCTAAAAAATTTTGGAAAAGATTTTCCGAACATAGTATAAACTATCGGTATGTCATGTAACAAGTAAGTGAAATACATGTCGTTGTTATACTAAGAGGTGAATTTTTTAAAAAATTTCGGAAAAGATTTTCCGAACATACTATCAGGAAATAACTGATACAACTTGAACTCTTAGTTCAGTTATACTGAGTAATGTAAAGGAATTAAAATTACATAGTGCAGATTTGATAAGGGGAAAAAACTTCAGTGATGAACTGATACAACAAGTTGTACTCTATAATATCATAGAGTTTTATATGCAAGATTACATTGTGTACATAAAATGGTAGATGTATATATATATATATATACAGTTGATCAACATATAGGAACATTGTTTTTTATAACAATGTACATGTAAGCCGCAATATTCAGTGATGTTAAATAATGACTGTGTGAAGCTCTAAAATCTCGTGGAAACCTAAGTATCACCTGGTTTGATAAAATTGTATAATTAATCGAGACTTGATGAAGATTGATTATAATTTTATCAAACCGGTGATTACTTAGGGTTTACACGCCCACCCAATTACTACTATATATATAATATATATATATTTATATATATAATTGTTGCAATTTACCCACCCTTATTCAACACAGTCATTATTAATTCTCTAAAGAATGACCTTGACCTTCACGCATCGTTCTCTCGTGTAAACCCTAAGTAATCACCGGTTTGATAAAATTATAATCAATCTTCATCAAGTCTCGATTAATTATACAATTACTGGTTATCCATTGGATTTGATTGGCATGTTTTGAATTGTTCAATAAAAATTATATGTAGAATTTGATTGGATGATCAGGGGTCACGCGATTAGGCGAAGTCGCTTAAAACTTCGCTTTCATTTGGCCGACTTCCATTTTATTCATGCGGGGCGAAATTTGAGTCGCCATCATTTTCGGCAAATTCGGGTCAATTTCGGCAATTTCAAATGTGATTAACCTCATAATAAACAAAAGCCTCTAAAATACACAATCAGCGCATGTATCACACATACCTTATTTAATCCCATTATCATTAAATAACAACCCGACTCTTATCTAATCAGGCAGGGCAAGAAAATTTGTTTCTCAGTTACTCGTCCTACGCAATATTTGAATGGCCAAATTGATAAATTGTTAAAGAATTTATCTGAATTTCGCCCTGCATCAATGAGCACTCGTCATAGCGAGCGGACGAGTGGAATTTTCGTGCCCTGTCAGGGCAATAGCCTAATTATCGATCTTTACGGCTTGCCTAAGGCGAGATGTGAATATCAACCGCCATGTTTGCTCGTTAGGCGATCACGTGATTAGATCATGTGAGGAATCATGTGCGCGTTCTATTTAAGTAAACAAATCAAAGCTGTCGTATTTTTTCGTTTGGCGAATAATTAAAAATCGTACTACAAAACACGCGCAAGGGCGGGCTTATGATTATGATTGACAACGAGATACCTTGAAACATCTCCCGCGATAAATAAATTTAAAAGACGGTGTCTATAAATTATATGATTGACATCGGCACAGTTGTAAAGAATCTTTAATAAGCAAAACTGCGAACTTTGTGTGTTTTATTGAGGCTAATTATGAAATAAAGAAATGTGTTTGGTATAAAGCGAGTTTGTTTGCGATTGTTTTATTGATGAGAGAAATCAGCGGAAATGTATTGTATTCTACGATTAGACATAGATATCAATAACGTATTTGTTTTTTGTTACTCAATGCGGGTATGAATGAAAATTAAGTTTGGGGTAATTATCGAATAATTTTTCAATAAAAATGAAACAAAGTGCATTTGATCAACATGTCTCTGTCAAGTTGGTTAGTTATTATAACAGTAATAATCCCAATACAAATAATTAATAAAATAACATGCAATTGGTTAAGAATTGGTTAACTCGATTTTTTAATCATCCGTCTCATGTCGACCGACCTCAAGTCTCCCTGTTTTGAAAAACTTCTCCCTGTTTTGACTGGAGGGAGAAGTCATTTCTCCCTATTTTTGGAGTCTGGCTTGACCCCTGGATGATATTTACATCTGACCTGTGCTTGTTTACTTTCACTATGATATGCTTCTAAATTGTCTTCAAATATTAAACTAAAAAATCAAAGAAATCACTACTCCTCTAAACAATGAGGTCACATCACTATCTCAGATAAATAGGAATTTTGAGACTGTAGAAGATTGTGTCCAAGCTCTGGCTGTTGTTGAAACTGGCACAACTGCATGCATTCCTTTCAGGAATTATTTTGCATGTCATAAATTGTTAATTGTTTTTAATTATTTTAATAAATCAATAAAAAAAATCATATTTAAATACTTGTTGACCAAATTCCATACACAGCTTAATTGCTAATGGATAATGTAGCGAAGGATAACAATGCAGCAGTGTTAATAAAAGTTGAAATAATATTACAATGAAATATACTAGTTCTTGAGCTGGCTGTAGACCCCCCTCCCCCCCCAGGGGGAATTTTGTAGGGTATGATTTTCTGAAAGAACATACATTAAGCTTCAAAATGAGACATGTGTGCCATCTGAGCGTTGGGGCTTTAGTGAGTTTTGGGGGAAAAAACTGCGTTTTTAGACGAAAATCGCCAAAATCCGGAATTATTTTTTAGAAAAAGAATGAAATATGTTAGAACCAATTTGAATGGATGGAATCTTTCTCGGAACGCATCTCTACATGTCCCACTATATAATTTATGGATCCGATACTTAAATATTGAGGTTTTGGGTAAAAATGTTAAAAAATTGAATAAAATCGCTGATTTCTGTAATACATTGGGGGTATTTAATTAAAAATTAGAAATATATCTAATACAATAGAAAAAAGAAATATTGTAACCTTTTTGGGCAGGGCAATGTCCAGTGATTAAAAAGAAAAAAGTTCCAAACCACATGATGTTTGGAAATGCCTTAATTTTGGGGCGAAAAATGTGTATTTTTGTCAAAAATCGCCGGAATCTGGAATTCTTTTTTAAAATTAGTTTCAACATAAACTGATCAAATTGAAGCAATAAAATGTTGTACAGCACATATATTCAAGTTTTTCCTGGCATCATATATAACATATGTGCTCAAATATTGGCATTTTAGGGCAAAATGTTGGAAAAAAGACAAAACTCACTGATTTCTGTAATCCATTTTGGGTATGGGTTAAAATTTAGAAAACAATATTTAATACAATAGAATAAAGACATATTATAACATTTTGGATAGACAGAGGTCCAATAATTAAGTAGAAAAAAGTCATGAACCATATGATGTTTAAAATATTGCCTTAATTTTCAGGCGAAAAATGTGTATTTCCGTAAAAAATCAACGGAATCTGGAATTATCTTTTGAAAATAGTTTGAACATAAACTTATCAAATTGAAGCAATAAAATGTTGCACACTATACATATCCAAGACATTTATTGTATCAGATATAATATATATGCTCAAGTATTTATATTTTAGGGCAAAATGTTGAAAAAATTTACTAAAATCGCCGATTTCTGTAATGCATTGAGTTATTGGGAAACAAAAGTGCATAGAAATAACGGGAAAAAAAATATTGTAACATTTTTGCAGTCCAATGTGCAATAATATACCAGAAAACCCATCAGAAGATGGTAAATGCTGCTTTATTTTGTTGGAGGAAAATGTGTTTTTAATAAAACATAAACGAAATCTGGATTGTTTTCTTCAAAAAGTAATTTCAACATACATGTTACAACGACATATCGCAAGATGAGAGAATAAAGTGCCGTCTTTCTTCTATGGAACATTCCTATTCTCACCTGGCGATATTGCCATTGACCCATCATATGTTTCCAAGGAGTGCATGGCAGGCTGACATTTTATTTGCTCAAACAAGCCTGCTCTAGCTGATACCTTATGAGAATTTGTTAAAATATGGCATGACAGAACCTCCCGAACAATACAACACATCATTTACTAGTTGTTGAGCTGGCTGTAGACACCCCCCTTCTCCCGAACTCAGGTAGCCCTCCCCTTATACGGTCTAGCGACCGAGTGCCACGCCGTTGAGTCACAAAACCTGTGGGTCGGCCCAGCGGCCGTCTGCACTGGGTCGCTCAAGGCTATTTCTCTCTATATAACTATACTGTATATAGCTCTAGGTTCCATGTTCGAGACCCGAACTCGGGAAGCCATCCCACTGAAACGACCTAGGGATTGAGTGCCACGCATAGCGAGGACCGTTGCCGACGGCTGACCACCGTTCCCGTTGGGTCACAATACCTGTGGGTAGGCCCAGCGGCCGTCGGCTGCGGGTCGTTCAAAGCTATGTACTATATAGCTCTATGTGGCATGTTTGAGACCCGAACTCAGGCAGCCTCCCCCCTGATACGACCTAGGGACCGAGTGCCACGCGTAGCGAGGACCGTTGCCGACGGCTGGCCTCTGGTCCCGTTGTGTCACAAAATATGTGGGTCGGCCGAAGGTCGTTAAACGCTATTCCGTCTATTTAACTGTATATAACTCTATGTTACATGTTCAAGACTCGAACTCGGGTAGCCCACACCTTGATAAGGTCTAGGGACCATGTACCACGCATAGCGGGGACCTTTGCCAACGACTGGCCACCGGTCCCGTTGTGTCACAAAATATGTGGATCGGTCCAGCGGCCATCGGCCGATGGTCGCTCAACGCTATTTCTCTCTATACATATATAACTATACTGTATAAAGCTCTAGGTGAGTTACGAGGTTCGAGACCCGAACTCGGGTAGCCTCCCCACTCATACAGCCTAGCGATTGAATGCCACGCGTTTCCGGGACCTTTGCCAACGGCTGCCCACTAGTCCCGTTGCGTTGTGTCACCCAATCTGTGTCGGCCCAGCGGCCGTCGGCCGAAGGTTGTTCAAGGCCATGTCCTTCTATATAACTGTATATAGCTCTATGTGCCATGTTCGAGACTCGAACTCGGGTAGCCCTCACCCTGATAAGGCCTAAACACCATGTACCAAGCATAGCGGGGACCTTTGCCGACGGCTGGCCACCAGTCCCGTTGTGTCATAAAATATGTGGATCGGTCCAGCGGCCATCAGCCGATGGTCACTCAACGCTATTTCCCTCTATACATACATAACTATACTGTATAAAGCTCTAGGTAAGTTACGAGGTCCAGACCCGAACTCGGGTAGCATCCCCACTGATACAGCCTAGCGACTGAATGCTACGCGTTGCCGGGACCTTTGCCGACGGCTGCCCACTAGTCCCGTTGTGTCACCCAATCTGTGTCGGCCCAGCGGCCATCGGCCGAAGGTTGTTCAACACTATATCCTTCTATATAACTGTATATAGCTCTATGTGCCATGTTCGAGACTCGAACTCGGGTAGCCTTTCTCTTAATATGGACTAGCGACCGAGTGCCACATGTACTGGGGACCTTTGCCAACAGCTGGCCACCGGTCCCGTTGTGTGAGTCGGCCCAGTGGCCGTACGCAGAGAGTCGCTCAACACTATTTCTCTATTTATAACGTATACTGTATATAGCTCTATGTATCATGTTCGAAATACCGGTAACGTGATAAAGTCCAAGTCGCAAGTTGGTACACGTACATGTTCCAAAATGCTCTACACATAATGGGCTTTCAGAAAAATAGGGTGTACTAAATTCCCCTTGAAAGCTACTAGCTTACAGTCTATTTTCTATTGTACCAGTATTATATATTTTTCTAGATTTTAACCCCATACCCGCAATAGATTGCAGAAATAGTGATTTTGGTCCTTTTTTCCAACATATTTCAGCAGATATGTTATATATGATGCAAGAAAACACTTGAATATGTATGCTGTGCAGCATTATATAACTTCAATTTGATAAGTTTATGTTAAAACTATTTTCAAAAATAATTCCAGATTCCGTCGATTTTTGACAAAAATACACATTTTTCGCCTAAAAATTAAGGCATTTTCAAGCATCATACGGTTCGGGAATTTTTTTTACTTAATTATTGGACCTTTGTCTATCCAAAAATGTTACAATGTGTCCTTATTCAATTGTATTAAATTTGTTTCTATATTTTAACCCTATAACCCAATGGATTACAGAAATCAGTGATTTTTGTCATTTTTTCCAACATTTTGCCCTAAAATGCCAATATTTGAGTACATATGTTATATAATGTGTCAGGAAAAACTTGAATATGTATGCTGTGCAACATTCTATTGCTTCAGTTTGATAAGTTTATGTTCAAACTAATTTCAAAAAATAATTCCAGATTCCGGCGATTTTTGACAAAAATACACATTTTTCGCCCCAAAATTAAGGCATTTCCAAACATCATGCGGTTTGAGACTTTTTTCTACTGAATCACTGGACCTTACCCTGCCCAAAAAGGTTACAATATTTCTTTTTTCTATTGTATTAGATATTTTTCTATTTTTTAGTTAAATATCCCCAATGTATTACAGAAATCAGTGATTTTATTCAATTTTTTAACATTTTTACCCAAAATCTCAATATTCAAGCATCAGATCCACAAATTATATGGTGGGACACGTAGAGATGCGTTCCGAGAAAGATTCCATCAATTCAAATTGGTTCTAATATATTCCATTCTTTTTCTAAAAAATAATTCCAGATTTCAGCGATTTTTGTCTAAAAACGCAACGTTTTCCCCCAAAACTCACTAAAGCCCCAACGCTCAGATGGCACACATGTCTCATTTTGAAACTTACTGTATGTTCTTTCAGAAAATCATACCCTACAAAATTCCCCCTGGGGGGGGAGGGTTTCTCCTACTAGCTCACAGCCTATACTGTTAATTGATATATTGCATTCAATTTGTCGCTTAATTAATATCAAATTGTATTATATTTTATCTATAATATAGTTTATAAATGTATATTTCCACTGAGGCATTATTACTAAGTGCCCGGCGTTACTATATATAAGAGGAAATAAAGTAATAAATTTATAACCACTTTTCATATAATAAATACTTCAAAATAGAGTGTGTGTACGTCTCTTTAAAATCAGTAATGTTTAATGTCATTTTACCTATAAACATGTGGTAGTACATGTGTATATTAACGTAGTTAAAAGGGAGTTTAAAGGAACACATGACAATATTGTTCTTAAAAGATCTAGCTGCATCGTTTTGTTTCGCTTTTAAAAATTCGTGAATCAAATTTGATATAATTTTCAAATAGTTATAAACAAATTATTAGTTACAGGTATGGAAGGGTATCCCACATCAATAATTTACAGAATCAAAATTTAATTTTTACCTACCAAATATTTACACTAGTCTTTTACATGCAGCTTTGAAGTGAAAAATGTCACAATATAATAAATACCGGTATACTATCAATATTAAAGTTTCTTATATAAAATGGACTGCACTCTCTTGCTTTATCCCTTAGAACTTAATCTGCACACATACAAATAGTACAACTTGATAAATACTTCAAAGATTGGTGTGTTAATGATTTTTTTAAATATTTTGTAGTTTTTCTGTTACTATTTTGAGAAATAAGACGGATTATATCGGAACCATGACCACCTGTATGCAGGGCGGAAGTTTGTAAAATCAATTAATAAAAATATATTGGACGCATTAATATTAATAAGTATAGCTATAATCATATATACATGTACATGTATAATATAAATAAATTAAGAATAAAAGCTGTAATTGTTTAAATCCTAACAATAGGAACATTTGTATATCGGTAATTTCAGGTCAATACAAGTTCCGTGGAATTTTTAAATTCACCAAATGATTAAAATCAATATGTTTTTAAAGTATTTACTCTCACCGTTGAAATCTAACTATTAAAAGTTGGTTTCATATAAGTTATCAGGTCAAAATTATAAATTTCCTTTTTAAAAGTTCATGCAAAGGGTTCGATTGTTAAAGCACAAATAAAAACAGAATACCTTCCAGTGTCCTAAAAGCTTTTGCAGTGTCCTAAAAGCTTTTGTCTTCGATATTTGGTGTTATTTTTCGAGATATTATTTATATAACTCTGCGTCAGTTTAATTTCTTTATAAAAGCGGTATTATTTCATACAAAAACAGTCCTTATGAAAATAAACTCGGTGTTTGATGTGTTGGAAGTTAAATATTTTAAGAATAATTGATGTGATTAACTATAATATATTATACAAACCGACTTACATACATATTGACCGTTAAAAATGGTCAGCGTGAATAATTATATAAATGGTTCAGCTAAATATTTAAATGGCATAAAAGGTATATAAGGTTACTTACACAGCGATTACATCAGGGAAATCTTAACGAATTAACACCTGAATATTTTAACCTGAATCTTATAATGTATTCTCCCAACATCCCCATATATTTCTTCTGCCCTTAAAGAGACAGATGGCAATCATGAAGTACATGTACCATATTTCCGCTTATAGTACGACCTTTTTCATACCCACTAAAGACAGGACATGCAAATTACAATAGACTTACTCCTGAATAAGCCATTCATGGTTCACAAGTACAGTCACATGATGTAGGTACAAACAACAGCAACTTGTACTAATACAGTGTTCGGCACGTGCAATTTAGACACATGTTCGGTACATGCAATTTAGACACAGAAAACTAGTGTTTCGCAACTTTGTTTTAATAGAAAATTGACCTACCATTTTTATACATACAGGAAAAACCTGTTTGGACAAATTCCGGATAAGGACAATTTCTGTGCTACATGCTACAAATACTTACTAATGTCCAGCCAGACATGTCATACACGCTGCCCCATTGTAGTATTCCCCAGCATTACAGCTGTCCTGGCATTCGGTTGATGTACAGTTACATGTAGCGTTCACTGTGTCTAGAAAAACATAATAAATAATAAATATGATACATTGAGTACACAGGAATATCCATGTCTGCATAATTTGGTTATCATATATACATGAAAAGTGGAACGGGCTCAAATTGATTTTTCTATCATTATCAATATAGCAAGAAGAAATATGAACTGTCAAATGTAATTCTAATCTAAGCTCATATTTTTTGGAAAGCGTACAAATCTGTAAAAAAGTTTATGGCCTGGCTTACTTGTCTGTTATAAAAATGTTTATTAATTTATATTAAAAGTTAAAATGTAAGAAATAACTGGGAATAGTAAGTTTGATGATGTCTTTGTGACATGGTTGATGAAAATAATGCAACAGCAAGGAAAATGTTCAATTTAAAATATATTTACATGTTAACGGAGATTTACGCAACAACAAAAAGCCACAAGTTATTATTAAAGGGACACATGGCAATCTTGAGTTTTATTCAAACAATAAAATTTGCTCCACGATTTATATATACTGCGTCATTTTGACTTTAAAACTGCTTGCATATAATTAAATAAAAACAACGAGATTTCAATTGTCTTCACTATTTTGCCAATTTTTTTAGATATATTATTGATAAAATATTATAACAAATTAGTAATATGTAAAAATAATTTGCTTTGAACTATTCTAACAATTAATATTGTTGATTGAACAAATGCAAGTTAAGACAAAAACTAACAGGACATCGTGAGTTTTTAAAAATCAAGATTGCCGTGTGTCCCTTTAAAAGGGACACACAGGACGCCGTGAGTTTTTAAAAAATCAAGATTGCCGTGTGTCCCTTTAAAAGGGACACACAGGCAATCTTGAATTTTTAAAAACTTACGGCGTCCCGGTAGTTGTTCTATGTATCTTGCATTTGTTCAATCATTAATATTAATTATCCGAATAATATAAAGCATATTGTTTTTGTATATTAGGCAAAATTATATTTGCAGTTACGGTTTAGCGGCCAACCGACCCCATTCTTAAAGGCTGGCCCTAAATATTTTATTCCAAAAATTACAAATTAAATTGTTTTCGTCATGTTCTGTACCTGATATTAAAATTAAGTTTATTAGGTTATAAAATAATGGAGAAAAAAAAAGACAAAAAAATAAAATCTTTTCCCTACGTACCGTTCTATCCTTAATTGTTTTAACAAGTAATAGGAACCACACATATGATTTTATCTGGCCTTATTAACTGTCGACAATATTGCACCAATATTACATGTATATTTTAAACCTACGGTACGGTAAAATAATAGTAAAAAAAATTATGTTATTTACTTATATGCAAGCGAGTTTAACGTCAAAATGATACTGGATAAATAAATCTTGATGCTAATTTCAAATATGCTTGGTAAACCCTTCAAGATTGCCACATGTTCCTTTTAAAAAAGTGTGTCACACTGACACTAGATACATATCAGCAGGGGGCATTGGTTCGAGCAGCATTTGACGAAATGAGCACACATAGATCACAGGTATTTTCATGAAATCTTTCATTGCTTTTTCTGCTTTAAATAAGCCAGGAGTTATTTTTTAAGCAGGTAATGGCTTGTTTCCTTCTTTTTGCAGATAAACAAATATAATGAATGGCAAAATCGTCTTGTCTCCACATAGTGCGTATCAGATCGCAGTATGTCAATAAAAGATAATTATAAGCAAACAGTCCTGAAAATTTCAAAAGCATGCACGTGCATATGTGCATATAATTGTCCACAACCACAGTATGCAGATATACATCATTCATTAAAAAAAAAAAGTAGTTTATTTCAAGATCTGTTCAATTTTTCTTTTGAAAAAAAAAATCTTCACGTAAATACATAATTCTTTTTTTGTTATATCTGTTTTTACTGCAAATAAGTATTTTCCGATGTAAGAGACAGTCAAGACTTGAAGTCCATGAAAAACATTTAATAGTGATAATCTGTAAACTGTGATTTGTTTTGTTTGTTTGTTCGTTTGTACGGGGTTTTATGTCATTTTCAACATCATTTTTTTTTTTTAGCTTTCTAGAACACAGCCAGATAATATACAGTATATCAAAATCGTAAAAAGGCCTGCGAATGTGCCTGAGAAGGCTCAAATTAGATTAGTGTGTACCAATAATGAATTATGATTCCTGGGACCCTAGCTTGAAATATCCTGAGAACTGACTCAAGTGGAAGAGTGAGAAAGAGTTGATTCGTACAGATGAAGGGAGGTATGGTTCTACTAAGGAAAAATGGATTGGTCTGCCTCTACCACAAAATAAATAGACCATCACATATGGCCTAACATGTGCTAAAAATTATGTAAAACACCATTCAAACAAATATAGTGGAAGATACTAAGAAAGACTGAAAGGTACCCCAACTCTTTTTTTTTTTTAAAGTCAATTTACTAGTAACACAAATTTAATATACACTCAAACTGATTTTTTTATATTGCAAAATAATTAATATAAAATTGATATGTAAGATCTGGTCAACATTATCAATTTTCGATGCACTAGTGAACTTTTAATGTAAAGGGACACAAGACAATCTTGAAGTTTTTATCAGGAATTAAATTAGCACCTTGATTATATATAATTAATCCAGTATCATTTTCAAAATTTGACTTGAAAACTGCTTGCATATATAATTCAAATACCATTTTGAGCTTTCATTTTTTCTGCGTTATTCTAGTCTACTGTAATTAAAGATATATTTTTGAAGCAGTATATAATCAACAGTAACTTAGTAATATGCAAAAACAATTATTTCTGAATTGTTCTTATAAATTTATATTAATGAGGCCAAATCAAGTTATATGTGTGGTTCCTATTACATGCTAAAAAATATTAGGGTATGTAGGTAAGGCCAAAAAAAAAAAAGTGTTTCCTATTGCATGCTCTGAAAAAATAGGGTAGGTAGATAGGTAGGCATTTTCTTTGGAGCAAGATATTGTGAGATTCTACATGTATTTATCTCATAAACCCCATACAAGTTGATGATACAACTGAAAGTTTCTCTATGATGTCAGTTTACCTCGATAAATTATGATAAATCATTGTTAAGAACAAATTTAATTTATTTTTTTTCATAAAAAGTTTTAGAGTCGGCCCCTTAAATATAGGGTCGGTCGGGCCACCAGAAACACAGGTTGTTTTTTTTTTTACCTAAGGAAAAAATATTTACTATTTCATCTTTTTCTTTTTTTTCATTCAATTCAACCTAATGAACTAAAATATATATCAGGTACAGAACAGATAGTAAATACAATTTATTTATTTTTGGCATAAAATGTCTTGGGGAGGCCCTTAAAAATGGGATCAGTCAGGAAACGGGAACCACACATATAATTTTATTTAGTCTGATATGGGAGTTGTTAGAATAACTACTGAGAGGCAGCAACACTAAATTCATTCAAGATTGCTGTGTCGGTATACCATTATTGTTGTAAATCAATCTATATCATCGAAATACAGGCCTGCCAAAATTAACACAAAATCCTGAGATTTTTAAAATTTTAAGATTTAAAGCACGCAAAGAACATTTTAAATGGAAATTTGGAGCGCGCGACTTGATTTTCGTACTATTTTTTAAATCACAAATTTAATTGGATTAGAAAGACTTGACTTAGTTTCAACTATTTTTTTATGAAAGTGCACTTACTTTTCTACACAGATGTGTGCTAAATGCAAATACAAAGTCAACTCTTATACAAGTTATAATTATCATACACAGCAGCAGCTATTATAGGGGTACCACACACAAGGAGTTGCAAAGTTCCTCACACTAAGTCTTGCTATTTCTGTTAGGTTGACCAATTAAAGCAATCACAGATATTGCTGCATTATGCATGTCGTTAAGCCACTGAAGGAACTAATTATGCCCTTAGGTGTTAATTGCATATTCAGTCAGTGCATTACACGGATGACCCCCACTGATTCGACACTTGTATATATTCCTCTGACAAGGGAGCGTAACATGACCAATTCGGGAAACAGTTTATAAACTGTGAATGTATAGCTGTTAAATCAAAACTGTGAATGTATAGCTGTTAAATCATGAACATTTTGTTTTGATGAAAAATCCTGAGATTGTACACTTAAATCCGGAGATCCGGAGAGCGACTGAAAAATCCGGAGTATCCGGAGATTTGGCAGGCCTGGAAATATAGAAGATATATGGTGAAACTTGAATATACATAGATAAGTTTAATTGTTTTAATTGTATGCTAACATCCTCAGAATTATAACAAGAATAGTGTTATTATGCCGCGATTCTACTTACCTATGGCCAGCCATAAACAACACAGTGATAAAATACCACCAAAGTATGTCTCTCTTTTCATTTCATTAAACAGTAATAATCCGGGTCACTAACATGAATAAATACGGTATTTTTTGCAACAAGCGGGCCAGCGCTTTTGTTGCGAAACTTCAATTAAAACTTTTTTCACATTATTTTTAAATCCTCGTGACAAGAAATAACAGTCCAAAGAGCACGAAAGTGTTTAGTTCCGAGGATATGTATTGAATATTGATCGAAATATACCCTCTTGCTTATATAAAATCCATATTCTCACGTCTACCCGATGTCTTGTCAAGCACCTGTTTACAGTCTTTCGAAAATGGCGGCTTATTTCCCTTTATTTCGCACCCGATTTAGCGATCACGTGATACAAGTAGCGTCATGTTGCTTGGTGATAGACAATAGAGTATTGTACTTTTACTTTCGGTTTTAAGAAGTGGTCACTTTGTTGATAATCTTATTAGAATTGGTGTAATTATGTTTACAAAAGGAGTTATTGCATAAGCGCGTCTATTCTGGGCCCAAATTACATAGGATAGCTCAAATATGTCATATGTATACTGTATACTGACTGTAATAGTAAGTATACTCCGACTAGCATTGAATTGAATATTGTTTAAGGGCTCATCAACACAGTATAGGTTATTTAGAGCCGCCCCAGAGAGAGGGGAAGGATACATAGGAATCCGGGAACCTGCCTACTCTTATTATCGGATAGATTCCTATGGTTCTTTAACGTGCTCTGAGGATAGACCGATACATGGGACCGCCCTGTTTACGCCCCCATCCGACGGACGATGCTAAGGTAAAGTGTCATGCCCAAGAACACACCGACGGAACTCAGTGGCACCCCGGAGGATTGAATTCGGGGCCTCCGGTTACAAATCCACCGCGCTACCGACTGCGCATCGCCAGCCCTAAGCCCTGATAGAACTAGCCTAATAAATTGGCTCCTATGCAGTTTTTTTTTATTCTGACGTTCTATGTAACTGATGCTCGCCAATACGAACAAATTTCAAAAAAGCATTAAACGTGTATTTTAACACACTACTGATAGAACGCTTTACTGAACAATCTTAGCCTAATCAGGGAGTAAACTTGTATACATTACATACTTGGCCTGACAGGCAATCATTATAAGAGTTTTGACCAGAAGGGTGTTTAATCTAGGACATTTCTTCATTCAGTACATCCGAGCAACGGAAAAAGGAGATAGTGTTCTTAGAAAGGAGAGTGTTTTAGAAGAAGAAGAAGAAGAAGAAGAAGAAGAAGAAGAAGAAGAAGAAGAAGAAGAAGAAGAAGAAGAAGAAGAAGAAGAAGAAGAAGAAGAAGAAGAAGAAGAAGAAGAAGAAGAAGAAGAAGAAGAAGAAGAAGAAGAAGAAGAAGAAAAAGGACCAGCTCAGACTCTACTGTACCTTTGTCCTAATCGTCCTATTGGTTAAAAATCCTTAGAACTACAGACGCACGCACGCATGCACGTACGAAGAAGAAGAAGAAGAAACAGATGAAGAAGAAGAAGCCATATTTTGTTGTGGAAAATAAACACCTTACCAGTCTCGTTACTATGGGTTATTTATAGCCACACCAGAAAGGAAGGATTAAAAAAAAAAATTGCCGTCATATATAACCTTACATGTGTTGAAAATGACGTAAAACACTATACAAAAAAACATAGGAATCCTGGTACAGTGCCCTACCAGGGAGTAGGTATTACTCCCTGGCCCTACTATTACTATGGAATAGACTTTGATCTTGTTTTGTATACTCCGATGTTCGGGAGCGCCAGGTGCTCGACACATTCAATTAAAAAGAAAATGAAAGGATTTTATGTCTGACTGTCATCTTTGTAATATTCAGGTCAAAAAGTAAAAGAAAACTATTAATATTTAATGTGTTTTAAGGAAAACATTAGTGTTCTTAACATATTAGTTTAATATTATTTACTTCTCTCAAATATACATAAGAATAATGGTTACACAACATATAGAAATCAATGTTAAACAATTTGATCTTAGAGGACGGGGGAGATAGGGCATTGGGTGGGGGTGGGGGAGCGTGTGGGGGTGGGGGACCTTACAGCTTTTGTCAAGCCGTTTCTAGAATTGTGTCGTGAAACTTGCAAGTAGATTTAGAGGGGAGTTAAGAGAGAAATGGTATGTGTCAAGTTTTCCCGTATTGGTCTCCCCGTATAGGAATGTTCCATATCGATGTTCTCATTAAAATCAAACGATACTATACCTACTAATGCCTAAATATCAAAACGTAATTATAATTTTATTTTAATGAGATTGGTTCGAGACATAATGTACTCACACCGTATAACCAGCAATCACCAAGTCGGGCATTGTTTCAAATCGGTTCCGATTTTTACGCGATGACGAAACGGTAGCAATTTTTATTTTGCTTATACCTATGCATATTGATTGATATTATCATAGACCTACATACATATTTATATCCATGATATTACAAACATTTAGTATGCTAGGATGTTCGGATATGTTTACAGATTATGTCAATACGTTCTTAGTCCATAATGGTGGAAAATAGACGAGTTAGTGTGTGTAACTTACGAAGGTTTACACAGAAGCACAATTTACACACTTTCAAGCCAATACTCGCCCCTTTCCACATAGTTCATTTTTTTCTCACTATACCTGTTAAATCTATAACCATTGGAGAGCACAAGTGTGAACTTTCAGAGTTTTCCATCTAGTAGTAAAGGAGATAGAACGAGATGAAGGACATTTGGCATTCGTTGCAGTCGTATCGGGATGGCGCTAAAGGCAGTCGTTAATATCGGGATATATTTTGCTTAAAATATCGTGATATTGTCACTGTAATGATAGATTTTGATTTTTAACATATTTAAGTTGAGATTTTAGATACTTTTCAAGACATTTGCACACTATGCATTGGTAAACAAGAGTCGGTGACGTGTTTTGATCATCATCCATTCTTGAAGGACGATATTCAGTAACCTTGCAATCTCTACTTAGAGTTTTCTTGCAACACAGTCAATGTCTAACAATTAAATTTCGTTATAGCCAATGCCATTTGATACCAACGATGTGTCTCTTTTTTTAAATAGTATGGAGTGCATATGTATTGAATTGTATGTGTGTGTTTTTCAAAATGCGAAAACAACAACAAAAACAACAAAAACAAATAAAATAAAAATAATCAAGAGTGTTATAACATACCCTTGGTTTGAATTCGTCATTGAAACATAACAAAATACATTGAAATTATGTAACTCAAAGCGCGGTATGGAATCGACACGTCTAGTCCTGGCTTATAACCTAAAACGTGTTAGTATATGCGACTAATTGCTCTAAAATGTGCGTGCATGCGTGCGTGTGTGGTTCAACATTATGATGCTGCCACACTGGACTACCACGCCGTAGACACATGACATGGCTACTAGTATCATTTTTATGAAGTCTCTGGTGTGACCCGGCAGCGATTGAACACAATCTTCACGACCTTCGGAATATTCAGGGCGGACCTTCTCCTTATCCCCTCCAGGCTTTAAATTAATTTTACAGTATAATTAGTACAGCAAATTCGTCTTTTCAAACATATAAATTTCCAGGAACTTCAAATGTTTATGACTATTGGCACACTGTTATGTTTTTCAAATGTTGTATTCGGAACACACACTACCGCACAAGATGAGTTTTTAAAATTTCAAAAAGGACCGTAACTCAGGTAATGCAAATCGATTTTTAAGCGGAGTCGATATACACATCTTGAT
Organism: Cyrtodaria siliqua; assembly: GCA_037043455.1. Lineage (NCBI taxonomy): Eukaryota > Metazoa > Mollusca > Bivalvia > Adapedonta > Hiatellidae > Cyrtodaria > Cyrtodaria siliqua. The sequence continues at coordinate 31,088 of JAWPHD010011224.1, forward strand.
ATCAAAGGTAAGCATCATGCAAAGTTTCAAAACAATCGGTTGAAAACAGTGAGAGGAGACAGAGACACAGACTATTTTAACATAAAAATTGACAAAAAAGGCCGTAACGCCGGTAATACAAGGTCGATTTTCACGCGGAATCAATATGTTATCTTTAAATCATAGGTAAGCGTCTTGTTAAGTTTCGAAACAACCGGTTAAAAACTGAGGATGGAGATAGACAAACTTTTCGGGACGGACACTCGGATGGACAGACGAACGGGTTTAATGGTGATGGGATCATAAACTATCGAAAAAAGTGTGACCAATATATATATTAAAGAGATACATGGCAGTCTTCATTTGTGTAAACTCGCGGCATCCCTTAGTTTTTCTACATAACTTGAATTTTGTAAATTTCAAAAAAACTGTTTTTGCATATTACTTTAAATGTTGATTATATTGCACCAATAATATATTTAACCCTATGGTAGAATAACGAAGAAAACCCAAAACTCAACATGTTATTTAACTTATATGGAAGATGGTTTAAAGCCAAAATGATGCCCGAGAAGCTAATTCCAATGATTGAATACAACTTCAAAATTGCCGCATGTCCCTTTAAAGTTGCAGTTTCATCAACTACCGCGAACCAACTATAAGATAAGAGAATGATTCGGTATATTTTGTACCAATGGGGAAAAGTCAGCTGTAAGTCGCTTTCAAAATGCCATTGTAATTGTCGGTCGGCGCTAAAATAAGACACGAGTTTGAGTTCTTCATTGTCATGGATACACATGCCAAATGTGTTGAACATTGAAGCGTTAATCTGTTTCATATTCTATGGCATTTTGTGGAGGGACGGAGAGACAGACAGATGGAGACTAAACCTATAAAATACCGTAATGATACATAAACAAGAGGTCCAAATGGCCCTGAGTCGCTCACCTGAGGGGCACAGTCATGTTTTACCCTAGGAACTTCATTTGTAAAACGTTTATAGTATAAGAGTTTGCGATCATATATAAACAAAAACTGTCGAAATCTATTCAGTGGTTAAAAGAAGTAGAGGTTTTAAGGTTCTGACCGTATATGGTAATGGCGGCCACCTTGGAGATCTAATTTGTACAGTTCTGAAAGGCATTGACCTCCGAATCATCCGCATGAAATTTTGTCAAAATTGGCCGTGAAGTTTCTGAGATGTTATTTACCCTCCCCCACACCCACACCCAACGGCGGCCATTGTGGGTGTGGCGTTGCCCTAATTTTAACAAATTTGAAAATCGTTGACCTGAGGATCATCAAAAGTGACCAAGCAGTTTCGGAGATTTTTTTTTTTTAAGATTTTCATATATAATTTATGCGACTCCCGGGGCGGGGCAAGATTTGACCCCACGGTCACCATTTGAACTTGATAGAGGACCATAAGCTAATACTACATACAATGTAGGAGAGATCTAAGTCTTGTGCTTTTAGAGAAGATTTTGTTTTTAATTCCCTATATAAGTCTATGTAAAACATATAAAATCTCCATAAACACACTTTAGAACCCCGGGGCACAGCCACTTTTGACCCTAGGAACTTCATTTGTACAACTTTTGTAGTCTGGGAGTTGGCGATCTTTTATAAATAAAAAACGTCAAAATCTTTTCAGCGGTTCTTGAGAAGATTTTTTAAGGTTTTGACCATATATGATAATGGCGGCCATCTTGGACTAGTTTGTAAAATGTTGAAAGGCATTGATATCAGTATCATCCACCTGAATTTGGTCAAAATTGGTCAAGAATGCCCTATATAAGTCTATGTAAAATATGTAAAATCTCCATATACAAACTTTGGAACCCCGGGGTACAGCCACTTTTGACCCTATGAACTTCGTTTGTACAACTTTTGTAATCTAGGTGTTGGCAATAATTTATGAACAATTACTGTCAACATTCGTCCAGCGGTTCTTGAGAAGAAGAATGTTTAAGCTTTTGACTATATATGGTAATGGCGGCCATCCTGGATGTCGCATTGACCTAATTTGTACAACCTTGGAAGGCATTGACCTCAGTATTATCCACGTGAAATTTGGTCAAAATTGTCCAAATCGTTTAGGAGGAGTCGTTGTTTAAGCAAAAACTAACGGACTACGGACGGACAAAAGCGGTCACAATAGCTCACGTTGAGCTTTCGGTTCAGGTGAACTAAAACAGATGTACCTAATGATCGATAGTCGTTATGTATATCGATCTATTGCAGTGCCTTTTAGAAAACAATAACGCATTGCTGTCTTTATAAAACATGATCTAGACAAAATGAAAATGATTATTGAATAGCATACATTGAACAGCATACGTACGTTTACTGCAGTTATGTTACCTGGACAATACTACTGTGAACATATGTGAATCCTGCATGTTTATACAACGTAATTTATGTATTGTGTTGAACTCAGTCAAGCGATACAATGTGAAACGCTATTTAGTATTATGTTTACTAATCACTTCAAGATTTTTTATCATTAGGTGACAGTAATTTTGAAATATAACAAATACCACGCATTAAAATGAGACGTTTTTTAATTCCACTATGTCGACTACAACGATAGTCTAGTTCCGACTTCGTTGACTGTCCATTTGCAATACTTACCAACTGCAACGACTGGCAAATTTTCATCTCGTTCAAAGAAATGTTAATATCTCCTTTACTACTGGTTTAAACTCTGAAATTTCACACCTCTGCTCTCCAATGGTTATAGTTTTAATCGGTATCGTGAAAAACAATAACAACATACCTATGTGTAAAAGGACGCGTTTTGGCTTGACAGTGTGTAAATTGTGCTTATTGTGTAAACTTTCATAACTGGTCTATTTCCCATTAATATGGACTAAACACGTATTGACATAATCTGCAAAGATATCTAAACATACTAGTATACAACATGCTTGTTATATCAATCAATATGCATAGCTATAATACCTACCATTTCGTCATCGCGTAAAAATCGGAACCGATTTGGAACAACGCCCGACTTGGTGATTGCCGGTTATACGGTGTGGTACTGATAATGTACTTGTGCACAGCTTCAAAACCACATAGACTTTTTATTTATTTATTTTTTGCGAATAAATGATTATTAGAAAATCTACATTTGAGACGAAAAGTCTTGTGCGCTTCCCACAGTAGACGTGATGTGATACTCGGATGTTGCAAATTGGAATGACTGAATGAAAAATGTTTTACGGCACGTCGACACATAAATAGGTCATATTGTGCGCAAAAATCGATGAAAAATAAAGAAATGAAGTATTAATTTTAATTAATGCAAACACACAAAGATAAAACTATTTACACAAAGATAAAACTATTTACACAAAGATAAAAACTATTCAAAAAGAAAAAAGAAGAAAAAAAAGGATGATATAAAGGGGCACAAGGCACATCTTGAAGTGAGCATATTAACATTAACGTTTCGATTTATTTTTCCAGTATCAATTGGATTTAAACCTCTTGCATATAAATAAAAAAAAAAGAGTTTAGTTTTCATGTTTTCTTCTTTCTCTACCATATGTTAAAGTATAATATTGGTGCAATATAATCAACTGGTAGTAATAAGCCAACATAATTACCTTAATGCTTTTCTTACAATTAATATTAATGATTGAACACATGCAAGTAATGAAGCAATACTAATTGGACGCTGCGAGTTTTTAAAAAATCAATCTCGCATGGCCAAGGAGTAAACATGAATATATTTCCTTCTATCAAATATATATAAGTATAACGGTTACTCAATTTATATAAAATATACATAATATATAAATCAAATGTTAAACTATCTGAACATTCGAGGGGAGTAGGGGTTGGGGTGGAAGAGGAGGAGGGACCTTAAATCTTATGTCAATCTGTTTCCAAGTAACATATATGGATTTAGAGGGAGTTAACACAGAAATAGTATGTGTCAAGTTTCCTCGTTTTGATCTCCCCGTATCAGAATTATTGACTTTATATCCATATCATTGTGTTCGAGACATAATGTACCGATAATGTATTTAATAATAGGTTTGTGAGGGTCGGGTTGGGCCATCCCTCAACAAACCTTACATAAAAAAAACTCATGTAATATGCATAAATTAGTTTGTAAATAAAGTAATAGAAAATATAATCAAGTGAATAAATGCATATATTGTAATCAGAGACAGAATAAATGGGAAGGTTTTCTTATACTTTACAATTATAAAAGTATATTATACAATGTACAATTTTAATAGAGTGTAAAAAAGGTCCCACTGTAATCCAGAGGTACTTCCAAAACAATTTTGGTGGACAATATAGTATGATTGCTATATAGAGAATAAATATAGGATGCTATAAGATTGCAGTGAGTGGGGAAAAAAAATAAATGTAAAGAATATTTTTTGTTTCAAAACCCAGTGTACAACACCCACATTGTCAATGCATACAGACTTATTTTACACAGATAGTTTTAATGTTATAGTATCAAATATAAACATTGTTTCATGTTATGAAATCCATGCACTGCTGCTCCGAGGCTCATTGATTTTTTTCTCATATTTTGTTTTTGGAAAGAGAAAAAAAACAATAACCCATCTTATGTAATAAATCTGTATATAAATCCATTATCAAAGGACAATGTTAAAGGATTTTTATACATAACTTCAAAAAAAAAAAGAAAACCTAAAAAAAAACAAGAAGGTGTTTATTTACTACAGTTTGATACTGGAAAAATCAACTAAGTAAATTATCTCGGTACTCCAGTTCCACAGAAAGCAATGTATTGACTCTACATGTCTTCAAACTTATTCATTTTTAAGTTTTTATATGCGATTAGTTTCTCAACTTATGTATGTTTTATTAAAGGTTAAGCTCTGAAATTTAAAGTTGCATCTTGTTTTGGTAAATGTAAAGTTTTGATTGCATGATGATTTTGATCAAAACTGTATCAAATTTACGATTTCCAAATAAAAATATATGTTTCTGAAAAAGTTACATTTTTCTGTAATATAAGTTTTTACCAGAATTCTTTTACTGTTCCACAGTTCCAAAACAGATGTTGGATAGTTTCAGGTGCATTATTGAAAAAGCTGCACATATCGTTATTAAAAAATAATATTCATTTTAGATAAAAGGTAATTTGTTCCAAGTATCCTATGGTTGATTCTAAATTGGAACCAAATAAAACTTAGGATCTTTTGTTATGCTTTGGGATATACATTATTTCTAATAATGATGTCATATATATTTAGACAGCCTTTCTCATTTTGTAGAATTAAGGATAGGATAAGTGGACGTATAGGGTTTGGGCTGTTACAGGCTAGATAGATGCACAATATTCAGGTTTGCCAAACAATTCCTGACAGCAGTTATAATACCTTCATATTCAAGAAAATTGGACTGTATATTATAGTGTCAACATCAAACGCTATCGCCCTTTGGGGATTTAGGTAGATGACTTCATAGGGTCCACAATATGTCCGGTCATCGCACAATCAATATGGAAGGAATAGTGGCGAACAACTGTAAATGGGTGAACCACTAAACATGCAATGCGTTGCAATCTGACAGGGTCATAACCTCTTTTGATAAACGTTTTAACAAGTTTAATAACGATTGTATGAAAGTGATTTATTTTTAAGTTTATGGCAACGGTAGCTCGGATGGAGTAGTTTTTTAATCCTACAAAGAATATGAATATTTAAGTCCTCAACACGACTAAGTTAAAAAAAATAGACCCATAAGAAGTTGCTCGGGGAACATCCCCATCTTATATGGGATAATTAACAATAACAGCATTAAACCCATCTCTATTGTCACCGATTCTGCAAATTATTTCCCGAATTCTGCAAATTATTTCCCTATTTTCAGTAGAGAGATAAGAAGGACATTACCAGAAATTATAGCTTTGTTGAATTGAAAAAGAAAGTTACATGAAATAACTTCAGAAATCCAACAAACTGTACACTTCTGTACAGTGTTCACTCCATTTCCTCCAACAATAAGTGTATTGTATGTAAAAACACTGAAAAGGGGATCCATTGGAAGCAACAAACACAAACAAGAGAGAAAAATAGCAGATTCGGCTGTATGAGTCTGTTCATGAAAGGTAATATAAGATGAAACACATCTCACGCCCCTTAAGCGGTATTCTACGTTAAAGTCACACAGGATCACACAGAGTAGACTTGATGATCCCAAAGGACCAGTAATAACAATACTGATGTGTAGTCAGGGCGACTTTTTGCAGCCGCCACACAGCACTAAACAAATGCTAGTGTGAATGTCAATAAATAATGAAAAGAAGATGCATTAGAAGCAACAAACACAAACAACAGAGAAAAGTAACGGATTCGTTTTATTGAGTCTATTCATGAGAGGTAATACAAGATGCAACACCTCTCACGCCCACTAGCAGCGGCTTAAGCGGTATTCTACTTTAAAGCCACAATTAAAGACAGGGATTGATGATACCAAAGGACCAGTAGGTAATAACACTACTGATTTGTAGTCGGGGCAACATTTTACAGCCACACAGAACTAAACAAACGCTAGTGTGAATGTAAATAAACACTGTAAAGGGGATCGCTTTGAAGCAACAAACACAAACAAGATAGAAAAGTAGCAGACTCGGTTCGGTTGTATTGGGTAATATAAGATGCAACACCTCTCACGCCCACTAGCACCGGCTTAAGCGGTATTCTACTTTAAAGCCTCAAAGATGATCCCAAATGACCAGTAATAACACTACTGATTTGTAGTCGATGCGACCTTTTACAACTGCCACACAGCGCTAAACAAAAGCTAGTGTGAGTGTCACTAAATACTAAATACTAAAAAGGTGATTCGTTGAAAAAAACAAACACACAAACTAGAGAGAAGTAGCAGACTCGGTCTTATTGAGTCTGTTCATGAGAGGTAATATAGGGTGCAACACCTTATAAAGTCACAACACAGTTTTATTCGGCCAAATATGTTCCGTCTTATGCGAAACGCGTTTAATTTGTGGGTTTTCTTATAAACATATATAAGCCATGATTACACCTCAGGATGTTAAAACAGAACTACACATTAGTATATGAATCTCATAATGAGCACTGTACCTAAAATAAACGCCGCCAATTCCATTAGAAAATGAAGTAGTTTGAGATACAGCCATATCCATCGCCGCAGTATTTCCCCTATGTATGGCCTTGAATTTGAAAATTCAGACACGTGTGTTGAGTTCTGCACATCGTCCTGAAGATAGGAGTAAATGTGCCAAGTTATTTTGAAATATATCCATGCATGCAAGAGATACGAAGCGGACATGTGCCTTACCTTCAGCATGACATTGACTATGAATATATTGACATGGGTGTTTGATTCTGCACATCGTCTTGACGGGATGAGTAACTGTGGCGAGTTTTTTTTAATTACCACTATGCATGCACGAGTTTTTGTTTGTTTGTTTGTTTGTATGGTGTTTTACGTCATTTTCAACACGTATAAGCTTATATTTTTTGTGGTGGAGGCAGACCACCCACTTTTCCTGAACCAGTACTGTACACCTCCCGCCATCCGTAAGGATCGACACTTCCTCACGTTCAAGTCGAGCTCCCAATGGGATTCGAACCCGCAGCGGTGAGAGGCGAAGGTTTACAACGCACGTCGTTAACCATTAGGCCACGGAGACGCATGCATGCACGAGTTATGGAGCGGACAAGAAATTGGCCTCACTAAAGCAGTAGTGAATGATCTTCAGAGTGACCTTCACCTTCAATATACTGACATCTGCACATCGTCTTGACGAGATGAGTAAATGTGTCAAGTTATTATGAAGAAATCCATGCATGCATGCAAGAGTTATAGAGCGGACACGAAATGGGCCTTACTATAGGCATATATCTGAAGTGAATGACCTTCAGACTTCAGACTGACGCTGACCTTGAAGAGACTGACACGGGTGTTCAGTTTTGCACATCGTCTTGATGGGATAAGTAAATGTGCCAAGCTTTTTTTGAATTCCGTCTATGCATGCAATAATTATGGAGAGCACTCAAAATGGGCCTTACTATAGGCTTACCAAAAGCAATAATCTCATTGTGGCCTTAACCTTGAAGATGCTGACACGGGTGTTAGGCTCTGCACGTTGTCTTGATGAGATGAGTCAATATAAAGAGTTTAATTACCAGTGTTTTTGAAATATGGGAAAGATTTCCCGAGGGAGAGAACTTGCTCCGATATAAGGACGAGTGCTGAAAGTGAGAGAAAATTTCCAGTAGCGCTCTAAGAAGATATGGCTTTTCTATAGAAATTCTCTGGATATTACTATAAATCATCACAAATTATGTAGTACGAATATAAGTCATTCTAAAATATCTCCATGCATGCGAGAGTTATGGAAGAATTTAGACGGACGGCGCCTGGGGACGGACGGACACGGATGGAGGCTATTACTATATCCCCGTTACGCCTAGGCGGGGAATAACAAAAAAGGTATCCGATGTAAAATTGCGTATTTTTTTTATAACTGTTTTTTTTTTTATCTTTATACGAGGGGCAGTCAAAAAGTACCCCGATTTTTGCAATTAAAATGTTATTCATCAAGCAATCGTTTTGAAACATTCAGGAAACATACTTTGTTATTTGTGATAAAGTTGATGACATTTTGAAGAATTTAGATAAACCGTGTTCAAGCTATACTTACTGTAGCAACAAAAAAAAGCGCGCACGGAGCAATTGCGAAATTTGATATTTTTCATTTCTCAACAGTTTTTGTCCACATTTGGTAGTTAGCTTAAAGGGAATGTAGCGACACAGCCAAACAAACTCTGTTATTGAGAGTTCTGAAAAACTTGGGAAAATGTGAAAGAAATATCAAAATCGGATGATAAACAAAAAAGATATGACCATTGAAAGGTTGTTCTAAAACGAATATGGGAGCCGCCATTTTTAGAACTATGACATCATAGTTCCATATTACCATATATGGAATATTGATAAATATCATTTAAAACGATGAAAATCACTGCAAATGAATGATTTTTTTTACTGGTCATATAAAGCATTACTGCCATTAAGTATTCCATATTTTTCATACAGTTGTCGTTTTTTCCCTATAAACCAAATATTTTAATATTTATAAATATTCCATATATGGTCATTTAGAACCGTGATGTCATAGCTCTCAAAATGGCCGCTTCTATATCTATAGAAACTTCAAATAATCATAACTTCTGTGTTTATCATCCGATTTTGGAAATTCTTTTACCTTTTTCATTTTTTTCAGAACTCTCAATAATAAAGATAGTTTGGCTGTGTCGCTACATTCACTTTAAGCCAAACAATAACGAAACTTGACATGACATCAGTGACAGCTTTTGACTACGACATATCTTTATTTCAACGTTTTTTTGTTGTTTTTTTTGTTTTGTTTTTTTGTTTTTTTGCAAAACATGTTTTTTATGCAAAATGCAAGCAGGCTCTTTATGAAATTTCAGTTCATCACAAATAACGTCGGAAGACAGAACGGAGCAACGGGCTGTGATTAAATTGTGTGCAAGTGCAGGAACGATGCCTACAGATACGTGGAAGTTTCGGAATCGCGGGATACAAAAGACAAAACGTTGCAGGACTAGTGTCTTGTTTGACTGGCACAAGCGTTTCTGCGATGGAAGAGTAACAGTGTCAGATGACAAAACGACCGAAAGACCACAGACAAACATTAACAACATTAATAACTCCAGTAAACGTCTTACGTCGGATCGTTAAAAATCCCACAAAACAATTAATCATATTGTTGAAAATATAAAACAGTTAACAACATTTAAAAAAAAGATTTACAGATGTCGAAAGTATGTGCACTTTGGGTGCGAAAGGAGAATATTTTGAGACATTTTAAGGTGCATTATTTTTGTAACGTCGCCAAATTTGACGTCAAACTGCTCCGTGTCTGCAAACATGGGTATTTTCAATTTATTGTCAGTTATTTTTATTAAAATATATTCTCACAATTCGCACGATATCTTACAGATTTTGTTTTCTTGTTGTGTATTATAACTGTACATTTACGTAACCGTTAAACAGATATAAGCGCAGTCCGGAAACTTTTTGACTGCCCCTCGTATATATATATATATAGAAAAATATGTTGTTTGTCCTTTTTTTTTTTTTAGCTTAGAAGTGAGCTTTTGGGATCACTCTTTGATCGTCGATCGTCGTCGTACGTCCTCCGTCGTTAACCTTTTGTTTAAACGACTTCCTCTCAGAAACCGCTTTAATTAAACTTCACATGGATAATCCAATTAGGTCAGTCATTTCTCAATGGTGTTGAAATAAGGTCAACGCGATAAAGGCCGAAACCTTAAACATTCTTTTCGGGTTTCAAAGTTTGTCTTTATTAATCATCGCCAGCCCATAGACAATATATCGAGTTCGTTCAAATAACGTTTTGGGATTCTGATAATGCGTTTTAAGCTTTTTCCCTTTTTCATCTGAAATAAAAAAAATAGTTGAATTAAATTGCATATTATTTAAACATAAAAATGGGGACGTTTTGACAAAAATATGCATCTGGAATGTTTGACAATAAAAATAATAGATTGGGACGTTTTGGCCAATATGGGTCCGTTTTGACCAGGGAATGTATTGACCTGGGGACGTGTTGACTGTAGTTTTAAAAACGATTTTATGTCTGAAATACGTTGTTCTAGGTTTACCTGTTTAACATAACTCGTATGTATTGCTGCATTTGCATGCAGTTTTTTTGTATAGTACTTTAATGTTGTTGTTTTCTTTAAACACAAACATAATAACAAACACGTTTGCTGATATAACCGATATATTGAAATACGGGTAAATGAAATTTGCTATTGAACAAACAATTTATCTTTGTTCAGTGACGTAATAATTCTTAATTCTCCGTTTTGTTGTATTTAAATTGAAGCAAACATCAAGCATGCACGTATACGTATAGACAAGTGCGCAATATATGTGTCAACTTACTACAAGGGGCGGATCCAATGGGCGTGCACCTCTAAAATCTGGAAAAAAATCATATGTAAAAAGCGTTTTTCTTTTGTGTTTTTTGTTGTGGCAAAACAGTTTTTTTTAAAGGTCGAGCCCCACCCCCTCTTCTCTCCCTCTAAACTGAAAAAAACAACGTGTTTTTGTACGTGTTTTTTGGTTGTTAACTCTTTTTTATTTATTTTTTAAGTTGCCACCCTCCTCCACAATCTGTATGGTCTGTAGCTACACATAACACATCCGCAATATATTTGCTTTCTTATAGGACGAACTGATTATGGAGCGAAACAAAACGGTGTCTTCGTGAAAAATGTTCATCCATAATAATTATTCGAAATCGCGGGAAGTAGACCAAGGAAAGCGCGCCAACTACGAAAGTTTTTGTTTGAAAAGTCCTCGATATTTTGTTGTTTTCTGTTTTGAGAACACCGACAAAATATGGCACACATTGACTGCAATGGCACAGTCAATTTAGGTAAGACATGAATAAATTTGATGTGATTGATAACATAATTTTTACAATAGATTCTCCGCAGGTTTTTGAATTAAACCACTTAGGGGAACAATTTGTATGGTGTTTATGTCATTTTCTAGTGCATAAAATACACGTCTCGAAACAGCGAGACGGTTTCTGATATATCCGTCCAACCAGTGAGATATGAAAAAAGAAGCATATCGCTAAGTTTTGTTACACTTTTTGGGAAAGATACACATCAATATATGTTTAATTGTTGATTTCCCACTACCCCTGAAGCGAGAAACTTGTTATCTGGGGAGGTGTATTTCACACAATATGACGAGTGACACCGATAGAGAGGCTCTTTAAGGGTTATTTCAAATAACAATTAGCAAAATATAAGCACCGTGCTTAATATTTAAATCACCGCGCAAATTTTAAAGGACAGCGCTAATAGCGATTTTGAATTTCAAGCACAGCGACACCGCGGTGCTTAAAGGCGCTGGGGAGAACCCTGATACAACTCGGGGTTCGAATTTAGCATTTTTTGCCAGTTGATAAAAAGTGAACTGACAAATTATAGCTCACTCTAGCACTTGGACCTACTAACGGGAATTTTCTACCGGACAAACATTTGCCTTTCATGTCCGACACACTGCCGGTTTTCGCGGAGACTGGCCTATGAACTATATTATCAGGGCTCAATCTACAGGGCGATTCGAGAGAAGAACGCGCCCGCGATCTCGACTTCGCCTTGGCAGCACATCAAAGCGAAGTTCAAGTCGTCTTAATTTTCCGGGGTGACAGTTATCAATAATATCAATATAATAAGTATCTGACACGTGGTCATAATCAGTGTTATACATGGTCAAGTCCACCTAATCCCCAGGGGGCTATTACAAACTATCAGTATAGCTCCCGGCATAATCTGTGTCAATATACACACGAGTGTCAACACAAATCCCATTCCCACATTGTACCTTACTGGCCAATCGAATCGCTCGAAACAGCTCAGCCACACAAAGAAACAATCATAATAGCCAGTGAGTGCAACGTTTACATATTGATTTGTTAATCGCTGTGAAAATTGAAATTAATTAGCCTAAAGGTGATAATTGTCTATTTATTTCACTCACATTTAAGAAATTGCATTGTTTTTTTTGATTGACTTACAGAGCAATGTTGTTTGTGAAAATTAAAATATAGCACAAGATGTAAAATCGAAAGTAGACCTTAATCTCGAAGCCAAATGTTCTAGATTAATAATTAACCGTAAGTTGGAACTACTCGCTGTCCAGGGATCAAAATGGGATGCGAGGTAGTACTGTACTGGTCCGTGTCAATCAGTACTGGTCCGTATAATAAATATCCATAAAATCAGAACAAAAATCATTCTAACATATAAAGCCATTTTATTATACAATTCACCATTTGTGTATATTATCTACTTGACTAGAAAACAGTCTAGGAAGTGACCGACGAAAATGTGTGACATTCAGAAACACGTGTCACGTTACTTTGTCACTCGCGACCACTGGTGTAAATCGACTATTTTCTCTGATAAAACATACTAAAACACGCAGAGGTAGTTCAAAATCGTCCTACATTGTCTTTTATTTGCATTTAATCACGAGAAAGTAAAAATCTCTTCCATGCTAAGCCTTTGACCGCACACATACCTATGAAAACAAATTGGCGCCGCCATTTTGATTTGCCCTCATTTATAAGATGCGTAGCGATTGGTTCACAGCCAGCGTTTCCTGCCAATCACAAGTGATCACTTCCTAGACTCTTCTGGTCACGTACGAGAGCCGTGTCTCTCAAATTTATTATTTTCTGTCACCTTTTAAACATCTCAGTGAACGAAATGGATTTTCAGACGCATTTGTCCTTTTGTTGTATGTATGCAAGGTGTGTATTTGACGATGTTGGGTAGACTACAGCAGATTACAGCACTCGCAAATACGGACTAGTGCACCTGTTTGTGTACTCGCCCGTACCTCGTCCAACTCGCATTTACGAGCGGGCGAGCGCCCATTTCGTTCCCTGCTGTCACATTAAAAATTGTATAATTTCTCTTTAAATTAATGTTATTGTGATCAGTTTTCATTTTATTTGTTGAAGTTACAAAGAAAAAAGCATGCATATTTTGAAAGCATTTAATAATCTTCAAATAAGTGGAAAGCACTCTCGCGATTTGTAAACAAGGAAGTGAAATAATTATGAGAAAAAATATGAATTGCTTTGATAATAAATGTTAACAACGGTTATATTTATATACAGTTAACAGTTTTAATTACTTATCAATAAGGTCTGCTTATTAAAATGCCTCCCTGGAGCACCTGCACTTTGAAAAGATCACGAAATCGTAAATCACTGTATAAAAATTGGTGGGTGGGGTAATGCAAAAAAATCGAACTTCTAAATGTTTTACTTGACACTTTCAAATTCAATACACAGGGAAGCCCTAATGACAATGAGAGATTATTACAGTCAATAACCATTAAAAAGGTATAGTAATAAATCCATTATCATAGAAAATTTCAAATTTGCATCAATATTTCAAGTTCATATTATAGAGTAAAAATAAATAAGTGTGCATTACACTGTATTCACTGCATTGCAATATACATGGTGATGACTATTCAACCGTTGTCTACGTATACACGTCGCGTGAAGTCTTCCTAAATTCTCTCCTTCTCCCTAAAATCACTTGAGGGAGAAGTGACTTCTAAATTCCTGGCCTAGATTGAGCCCTGATTATGCCTAAATAGTTTTACTTTCTAGCACTATTCTAAACTAGAAGGCTGTTTATTGAATTGGGGTTTTACGGCACACCAACACAAAAAAGGTTATATGGCGCCAAACGGATGAACATGCCAGGCTCATCTCATCCTCCATTTACATCTAGATAAAACATGGAGAATGGGCCTAGAACCTTCGAACCTGCAGAACTGCAGAGTTGCTGCAAAGTCTATTGTAGATACTCCATTTACGATGGAGCCACGTTTCCACATTTGCATATCCGGTGTCGTGAAGAAAACCTTGAATGAGCATGATAAAAAAATGACAAAATGAACATGAAGGGTTGGGTCTACCCCTCTGCCTCTAGCGGGATTTGCAGTGGTTGTATTCTACCCCGGCAACCACACGGTGAAGAAGGCTGTTAATCACTTGCATAATATTGCCAGTGCTTCAAAAGTTTATTAGCATTTTGAAAAAATGTCTGGCAAAAAGCCAGTAAAACAGCTTAAATTTGAACCCTGCAACTTACCTAAAGTGAAGAATAATCATTTGTTATCCATTTCACACTAAAATTTTAATCCAAAATACAGTTTGATACGAAATACATTAGTTTAAATCTAGGTACTATGTATTGTTTGAACGGCAAAACACAGGGTCAGTGCAGTGGCGTCATACAAGAAACGTATACACACAGTCTGAAACTTTTTTTGGTCAAACGCAATGAGACGTCACGGGGTGCATCTATAAATATCCGTATGTAAAAAAAAAATCACCCGATGTCAAATAAATGAGACTAGTCCTTTTCAAAACATTTAAGGTTACAATAATACATGATGGTTGATTTTTCTTTGTGGTGGAGGCAGACCACCCACTTTTCCTGGGTAGAACCAGTACTGTACACATTCCGGCATCCATAGAAAAAGTGTGGCCGGTACTAGCTAGGCCGGTACGAGATCTACATGGTCGGTAGAGAACATAAAACCACAATAGCTTACAGTCAAATGGTGAATGTATTTGTTGTTTCCAGATTTGAAAGAGACAAAGAAGATGGAGACTGATGAATGTCCCCCATCAAAGAAATTTAAACAAGGTTTGTTATCACGTTATAATGTACCATACTGTATGTTAGCAAATAAGATTGTAGTATGGTTGGTGATATTCTGACTGGGTCACAAAAGTTCACTATACTACAAAACAGATTATGAGATAGAGGTCTTTTTACCAGTTTTGGGGAAGGGGCCTTTTGGCCTAACTTGGGAGAGAAAAATCCATGAATGGGGAATGAAGTTTCCAGAGGTAAGTTTAAAAAATGGGGAAAACTGCATATTTTAAAAGAAATTTGGTTGGGAAAGGGGCCTTGTACAGGCCGCTACAAACAAGGGTAAAAGGCCCTTAGGCCTAAAAAAAAAACTTGTGTGTTTCTGGTTTCACCCTGTCAAAAAGTTAGGGTAGGTAGGTAGGAAAAAGTTTTTTTTTTAGATATTTTTTTTATATATATTGTTCGCATATATTATGCCATTTTTGTACTAAGGCAACTTTTTGATAACCTTTGCAATGCAGATTAGATGCTTAACAACTCTGGCTAATAAAATTATTATTTGAATAATTTTTTTTTTTTTTTTTTTTTTTTTTTTTTTTTTTTTTTTTAATTTTTTTTTTTCCGCTAAAAATATTTAGGGTCGGCGGTGATAAAGTAGGGTCGGTCGGGAAACCGGAAACACACATGTTTTTTTATTAGGCCTTAATAGAGTCTGTCTCGTTTATTTAAAAACCTCGCTGGGCGGTGTTTAAATTACTATTGTAGCCATTTTGTTGGATCAGTGTTTGATGGAGAAAGTAGTCTGTTTCAGCTGTCTTGGCTCAAAGATTTGTTATTAAACAATGGAAATAATCTGTTTGAACTGTCTCTTCACGAAGTATGTATGGAGTTTAAATGCACTTTTAGTCATATCATGATGGCCAGGCGGTGTTTTCTTGTAGCAGTGATATCAATGCTCAACTTTGTAGTACTGCAGTTATTGCCACACTAGAATACCAAGCCTAATACACATAATGTAATACCCCACCTAGTCTGCTTGAACCAACGAACTCCCGCATGCGAGACGGACACTCGCTACACCACCGCCATGGTGATTTGTTATTAAGTCATTAATGTTGTCATAATGACTTACTAAACGTTAACTTTAAACACTCTTTCCGTATGTCAGTGGAAAAAAAATGTGCACACTTGTTTTTATCTGAAAATACATAAACTCGGAACTGTTTTTTAGGATGTCTACCTTTCAAACCACTTGACAACAACAAAACATTACAAGGAACGACTCCACCTGGAAGTAAGAAGCGTAAACTATCTGACAACGAATCGCCCAGTGCCAAGCAACCTAAGACGAGCATTGCGAAAAGTCTACCCAAACAACCGATCCAGGACTGTGATCCTGAAGTCAGTAGCAGTTCCGAGGCAGATACTTTAGTTCCTCTTGGTCATCATAAAGGAGGCAAAAAGTTGAACACGCTTGACCGATTCTTTAAGCCTAAGTTGAACACTAGAGATCAAGAAGAAATTACTTCTACCAATGAATGCATCTCTATAGATCTGACTGATGAAAATGACTGTGATGAAAACAAAAACAATGGGGCTGTAGACTGTGTTGAAAGCAAGACAACAGCTGATAAAGATGCTAAGGATGAGGTTAAAGCTAAAGATGAAGAAAGCGTTAAAGATGACTTGAAAGAAAATGTGGAGAACGTTAAAGGTGCTAAGAGTAAAGTTAAAGATAACGGGGAAGAAAGTGTTGAAGATGACTTGAAAGGAAATGTGGAGAACGTTAAAGGTGCTAAGGGTAAAGTTAAAGATAACGGGGAAGAAAGTGTTGAAGATGACTTGAAAGAAAATGTAGAGATTGTTAAAGGTGCTAAGGGTAAGGTTAAAGATACGAAGGAAGAAAGTGTTGAAGATGACCTGAAAGAAAACATAGAGAAGATTAAGAAAAATGCAGGAAAAAGCGTAGAGAAAATAAAGATGCCTGCAAAAACTCCGAAGGATAAGGTGAAGCCTAAAGATGACAAGAAGACTAGCAAAAAAGCTGCGGTGGCGAGCGAGGACAATAACAAAAAGGCTGTAGTGGTAAGCGAGGACAATAACAAAAAGGCTGTGGTGGTAAGCGAGGACAATAACAAAAAGGCTGTGGTGGTAAGCGAGGACAATAACAGAAAGGCTGTGGTGGTAAGCGAGGACAGTAACAAAAAGGCTGTGGTGGTAAGCGAGGACAAGCATGATGCGGAACAAAAGATGGAAGATGGAGATGATGAAGAGGTTACAGAGAATGATGGCGAAGTTGAAGATGATCAAGGCAAATCCTTTGTCTCCGACACTTCGGTTTGCGAGGATGCACTAAAGACTCCAGCAAAGGGGAAATTGGCTGAGTCTGTTTTAAAGGTAGGTCTGCAATACAGCTATTAAAAATAGATGTAGGTCTGCAATACAGCTATTAAAAATAGATGGAATGTTATATAAATTTGAAATGTTAATTTTTGCCAAACACAAATTAGGATTTGATAACACAATTTCGGTCAATGTTGTATCATCTAAATGCCACATTCAACAGCTTTTTTTGACCTAGATCTGCATTTTTTTTCAAATCATCACTAATATATTTAAATTGTGTTGTATAAATGTATTTTGAAATTAATCTAGAAATTGTGAAGTAACCAGTATGATGTTGTAGTGTGAGATATAGCAAATTTGTTTGTTTTCAGTGTTTTTTTTATGCTTAATTTCACAATTTCAAAAATCCTTTTTTAGCTCTACTGATCAGAGATCAGCAGAGCTTATGCCGTGGTGCGTCGTCCGTCGTCCATCTGTCTGTCTGTCCGTCCGTAAACTATTATTTGTAGCGACTACTCCTCTGAAACTACTGGATGGATATTCATGAAACTTTACAGAAATGTTGCCCATGAAGTCTAGTTGATCCTAGCAAAAATTCATGTTGATGTGAAATCCAAGATGGCCGCCAAATCTAAAAATAGGTTTTGAAAAAACAAGTTTGTAGAGACTACTTCTTGAAAACTCTAAGGGATATTGATATGGACTTTTTGTAAAATGATCAGCATGACATGATGTTGGTCCTTGTCGAAAATCGTTTTGATTCGACGTTTAACATGGCTGCCAGCGGCCATCTTTGTTTACATAGAGTTATATAATGAAAACTTGTAGCGACTACTCCTCTGAAACTACTTGACAGATTTTGATGAAACTTCACAGGAATGTTGCTCTTGATGTCTAATTGATCCTAGCAAAATTTCAGGTCGGCCGGAAATTCAAGATGGCCGCCACGGCTAAAAATAGATTTTTAGCTCTACTGATCAGAGATCAGCAGAGCTTATGCCGTGGTGCGGTGTCCGTCCGTCCGTCCGTCTGTCCGTCCGTCAACTTTTTTTTTGTAGCGACTACTCCTCTGAAACTACTGAATGGATTTTCATGAAACTTTACAGAAATGTTGCCCATGAAGTCTAGACGATCCTAGCAAAAATTCATGTAGATGTGAAATCCAAGATGGCCGCCAAATCTAAAAATAGGTTTTTAAAAAACAAGTTTGTAGCGACTACTTCTTGAAAACTCTAAGGGATATTGCTATGGGACTTTTTCTAAAATGATCAGCATGACATGATGTTGGTCCTTGTCGAAAATCGTTTGGATTCGACGTTAAACATGGCTGCCAGCGGCCATCTATGTTTACATAGAGTTATATAATGAAAACTTGTAGCGACTACTCCTCTGAAACTACTTGACAGATTTTCATGAAACTTCACAGGAATGTTGCTCTTGATGTCTAATTGATCCTAGCAAAATTTCAGGTCGGCCGGAAATTCAAGATGGCCGCCACGGCTAAAAATAGATTTGTAAAAAATAAGTTTGTAGCGACTACTTCTTGAAAACTATAAGAGTTATTGATATGGGACTTTTTCTAAAATGATCAGGATGACATGATGTTGGTCCTTGTCGAAAATCTTTTTGATTCGACGTTAAACATGGCTGCCAGCGGCCATCTTTGTTTACATAGAGTTATATAATGAAAACTTGTAGCGACTACTCCTCTGAAACTACTTGACGGATTTTCATGAAACTTCACAGGAATGTTGCTCTTGATGTCTAATTGATCCTAGCAAAATTTCAGGTCGGCCGGAAATTCAAGATGGCCGCCACGGCTAAAAATAGATTTGTAAAAAATAAGTTTGTAGCGACTACTTCTTGAAAACTATAAGAGTTATTGATATGGGACTTTTTCTAAAATGATCAGGATGACATGATGTTGGTCCTTGTCGAAAATCTTTTTGATTCGACGTTAAACATGGCTGCCAGCGGCCATCTTTGTTTACATAGAGTTATATAATGAAAACTTGTAGCGACTACTCCTCTGAAACTACTTGACGGATTTTCATGAAACTTCACAGGAATGTTGCTCTTGATGTCTAATTGATCCTAGCAAAATTTCAGGTCTGCCGGAAATTCAAGATGGCCGCCACTGCTAAAAATAGATTTTCAAAAAACAAGTTTGTAGCGACTTCTTCCTGAAAACAAAATCAATCAGTAGAGCTTCAAGGTCATTGACCTCTTGTTAAAAAATAAGTTTGTAGCGACTACTTCTTGAAAATATAAGATATATTGATATGGGACTTTTTCTAAAATGATCAGCATGACATGATGTTGGTCCTTGTCGTAAATCGTTTTGATTCGACGTTAAACCCATCTTTGTTAGATAGAGTTATAATAATGAAAACTTGTAGCGACTATTCCTCTGAAACTACTTGACGGATTTTCATGAAACTTCACAGGAATGTTGCTCTTGATGTCTAATTGATCCTAGCAAAATTTCAGTTCGGCCGGAAATTCAAGATGGCCGCCACGGCTAAAAATAATTTTTCAAAAAACAAGTTTGTAGTGACTACTTCCTGAAATCAAAATCAATCAGTAGAGCTTCAAGGTCATTGACCTCTTGTTCACAATTATATCCAAAAAAGTCACAATCTTGAAACATGAAACTTTTTTTTTTTTTTTTTTTTGGTGTAAATACAGACCAGTAAGGATACAAGTCTTATTTTTCGTTTGGTTTTCTACATCTCTCAATTCCAACCTCTGAAACTACGTACTACGTTCTCAAAATGTTTTTTTCTCTTTATTATAATATTTCACAATTTCTAGAAAAAAATGCCGCTATTTTTCAAAATGGCATTGGCACAGGCTGCATTCACAAAACCCATAAAAAAAAACACTGAAAGTTTTAATTACCTCCACCAGTTATTGGTAGCTATGATTTTCTTATAGTGTGAGATACAGCAAATTAGTTTGTTTTAATTACAGACACTAGTTATTGGTAGCTATGATGTTGCTATCTGGGCTCTTCATTGGACCAAAAAATGTTTAGCCATCTTGGCTAAATCACCTCAGTTTTCTTTAGCCAGTTCAAATTTTGTTCAGCCATTTTTGGCTAAGCTTTTCTAGCCACTTGAGCAGAATGTAATTCAATTTCCGATTAAATATTTGTACAACTTTTTTGTATCTTATCATTAATATATATGTATATATTAAACCAAGTTGAATAATAAATTAATTCTTTGACTTGCTGATTACGACATGATGTATGTAATACATGGAAACAGGATAATTAATGTTGCCTGTTTTGCGTTGTTGTTGTTATTGAAAAATGCAACTTTTTTTTCGGTGTGTTCTTGTTGGGTTTCTAATTTTCCTCCAGTATAGGCACACCAAGTGAGTTGCAGTTAGACGTCGCTATGTAAAATAAGCCTTGTGTAATATAAAGCGCGTAACACAGTCCAATAGATTTTAGCTCTTCTGTAAACACCGAGAACCGTCAAGGATTTTCCAGAAAAAGATGGCCGCGACCTCGGACTTTTTCCTTTCGCACTTTCGCCAATACCAGCTGTCAGTTTACATGGGTCAAAATGACTCGTCAAATTGGCAAAAGCACTTGACAAAAGTTTCGCCATTTGCAATTTGGTTTCGCCTATGGCGAGTGGTGAAAACAAATGAAGAGCCCAGGCTATAGTGTGAGATATAGCAAATTACTTTGTTTTAATTACTGACCAGTTATTGGTAGCTAAGCCTATAGTGAGAGATATAGCAAATTACTTTGTTTTAATTACAGACACCAGTTATAGGTGGCAGTGTTGTAGCAGCTACCACCCCAGTGTCTTCCCAAAGTCAGGGCTCCGCTAGTGATGCCACGCCTATTTCTGGCAAGAAGAAAAGTAAACCTGTAAGTTAAAAATCTTCAGTTTTGACAGTAATTTAAAAATTCTGTATTATCTTTTAAAAGCATTCAGTGTGCCAGAGAAAGAATTTGTAGGGGTATTTCAACATTAAATTTTGTGCCCATCGCGTCAGGTATACCTTGACGTGTTCGTTGGCGTACGGACTATAAACCTTAGAATTACACACACACACACACGTTTTGTTTTCATCATATTTTTTGTGGTAATACAGATTTCTGAGAGTACGAGGAAGGCACGAGATGCAATGCGACTGAAGCAAAAGGAAGAGAAGGATAAAGATCTTCTGGAAAAGAAGCGACAGAAAGAGGAAAAGGAGAGGGAAAGACTGGAGAAGAAGAAACAGAAAGACGATGAAAAGGCAGAGAAAGAAAGACAGAGATTAGAAGAAAAGGTAACATAATGAAGAATTTAAATTGATATGAAAAGTATGAATTAATATCAGGGCTTGTCCATTTTCAGGGGAAAAAACCTGTTTGTTTCTCATTTTGAGAAACTTGTAAAATTTCATGAATTAAGTAAATATGACAATACTATGCTTTGTTTGAGCTGTTCCATTAAAACATACCTGGGACCTCAGGAAGGCAATTAAATAAACACCTAAGGGTGAACCCTATTTTCCGAAATATGGTTCTCAAAATTGAATTTTACATCTGTGGGTGGCTGTTTCCAAAGTGCCTTCCTGGAGTCCCATGTATGTTTTAATGGAATGGCCCTTACGCTTTCATCTATTATTTATTATAATTACTGAGCTCATTCAGAATTTACTTAACAGACAAAAACGAATTGCAGAATTAATAATGCCTTTTCTCAAATTCTGAGAGACTGCTGCTTTCAGATTGGGAAATATTTCTGCCACAGTTGAAAGATGAAATAATTGAATTACTGTCACTATTTTTGTCTCCTCCACTTTGTGGATGGGAGGAAAGACGTATTGTTTTTGTGCCGTCTGTTGCCTATCTGTCGTCTGTATGTCACAAACTTTGTACAGAGGCCGGATTTCAGTGAAACTGCAGGGATGATCAGTACCAAGCCTAGTTGTGCATGTCATCGCCATGTCTGGTTGAATGATTTTTGGCGGAGTTATGGCCCTTTAAAGGTTTCAGTACATAAACTTTGTCCAGACTAGTTCTCCTGAACCCCTAGCCAGATTTCAGCGAAACTTTGCAAGGATGATCAGTACCAAACCTAGTTGCGCATGTCATCGACGTGCTCCAGTTGATTGATATTTGGCAGAGTTGTGGCCCTTTAAACGTTTTCGTAACAGTTATGGCCCTTCAGAGGTTTTAATACACATTTTCTGGACTAGTTCTTCGGAACCCCTGGCCGGATTTCAACGGAACTTAGCAAGTATGATAAGTATCTTGCCTAGTTGCGCGTGTCATCGCCGTGTTCCGGTTGAATGATTTTTGGAGGAGTTGTGAACCTTTAAAGGTTTTCATACACAAACTTTGTCAAGACTAGTTCTTCTGATATCCTAGCCGGATTTCTACGTGTTAGAGATGATCATTGCCAACCCTAGTTGCGCATTTCTTTGTCGTGTTTCAGTTGATTGATTTTTGCCGGATTTATGGCCCTTTCCCTAGTGGGGGAGACATCTGTTTTAATAAAAACAACCTCTAGTTAATAATTTAATTACCATTTTTTGGCGTTTATGCGGGTTTTATAAAACCAGTAGTAAATAGCAAATTCCATGAACTTCATGGTAAATTTGCCATTCACTACTGGCGTTTAAAACGCATAAATGCCAAAAAAAATGCAACTCATTTCTTATATTTGCATTATTTTCTCATCGCTATAGTATCGGCAATACTAACTCTGTGCCTTGGAAGAATGATAATGATAAAAAAAGCAAAGCAAGATAAACGACTACCGTTAGTGTATTTTCTGACAGTGGAATTTTCTGTTGAGATCAAGGGTCTTCCACAGGGCATTTAAGAGCATATTCCCCCTATCCCTTAATTCTAAAATCTTAATTTCCCCCTACTCCTTAATTGATGCCCTTATCCTTTGATCTCTCTGCCCTACTCCTTAGAAACATCATTAAAGCTGCAAAGTGCATTATACCCGTCTATAAATAGCTCCTTGTAGGCTATACTTCTTAAAAATCATTTCCTTTACAGTTGAACTATACTTGAAATTGTATATAAACAAATAATGATCTCTAAAAGTTGGCCACCCGAAGGGTAACTCCAGAGTTCCGGAAATACGGTTGCCCGACGCCCCGGGCAAGTGGATTTTGATTGCGGGCAAGTGACCTTCACAAATCTGGTTACCAGCCACTTGCCCGACTGGACGTTTCCATTCCAGACCAAATCAAGTGGCAAACTAGCCATATCAGAATTTGATAACTGAATAAAACTGGCCGCTGTTTTTCGCCGCTAGCGACTGTTGATAAGATCAAACAACTTTCTCGTCTCAGGCGGCTTAATTTGTGGCATTACAGTGGGTTTTTTTACAAATAGGGGAAGGCGCCCAGGCCCTTTCAGAGGGGGGAAAACGCGCGATTTTTTCAATTTAGGGGAACATTTTTCTTGCGGTAATTTTGCCAGTTGTGCGACATCGCTGATAAAAGTTCACAAAATATACCGGAAACCACAACAGTTACTTCCCTTGTTATTAGTCATTGTCGTAAAGGTAAACCGTAAAGTGTTCTACGATAAACAATTGCGAAGCGTCGACGGCGATTTATCGTTTTTTTCGTCCATGATTTATTAGTCTTTAAATTAAAGGCAAACTTTCTGTAGAGGGGAATTTTTAACCTTGAATAGGGGAAAAATGTAGGTTCACCAGATAGGGGAAGATGCCGGTATCCGGCGTCAGTTATATAGTTAAAAAAAACACCTGCATTATTTCAATAAACAACTAATTAATCCACACGCGCATTTCACACCGTTTCATAATTTATCCTGACACGCCCGTCAGACGTGTGTCCATCGTCCAATGAAATCTCGGCAATCATGTACGTGACCTCCCAACCATAAACATAGCTACTATCAAAAATTGTTTCCAAATAATCCCTGAAAGTCATTTGGACCTTCCATCAATCAAATACAGAAATTCCTTTATTTGCAAATTTAATGTGTCAAAATAATAATTGACAGACCCACGTGACGTTTAACACGAATAATCGTAAAGCGCTAATTTTTAGGGCAATTAAGTGTTCTTAAATGTGGGGCAAGTGACATTATGGGCAGGGCAAGTGACTTTTCCAGAACCCTGAACTCCATCCCACACCCACCCCACGATCTTCAAATTTAATTTCCCCTATCCCTTAAATTATTTCTGTGGAAGACCCTGAGACTCATTGGATGCCTGTATGCAGTGAGTGCGCCTCCGCGAAAAATTACGTGGAATAGGCATTTTCTATAGAATTGAATTGGATTTTATAGTCACACCAACAGCTACGGTCATATGGTGACTTGCCAGTTTCCATTGGTGGAGAAAGATCCCAGGTGCGCCTCCGGGCAGTTTTCGTGTAGGACCACAGACGCATTTTATATAGAGACATTGGATGTGTGCACAGGAGAGCGTAGTAGTCACGCCTACTTGAAAAATAAAGTTTATTCGAAATTAAACGCTATTTAACTTAAATAATTACTCATAATTGGGTACCATTATTTGAAATAAGATTTTATGTTTAATTGCACCGATAAATAAACACAGTGGTAACCCCACCTACTACACCAAATATTGGCCGCGATTTTTCAAAAATGGCTGCGCTAAAGATGGCTGCAAGGTTGGCTGTCTAATACACTGAGTCTCAACATCTATTCTTAATATTTTAGGAGAAGAGGGAGAAGGAACGACTGGATAAAATTCAACAAAAAGAAGAAGAGAAAAAACTAAAGGAAAAAGAACTTGAGTATGTACTATTTAAATCATTTCTGAATTCTATATTCATTTTTCAAAAGCCTACACTCTAAACACAATAACTGGAGGTTGACCCTTGGACCTTGTATGTAGTTTTCTTGATGCTTAAAGGGACACACGCAATGTTGAGTGTTTGAAATGCGTGTATATATATTCAGTTTCGTTGTTTATACATTTAACCTGGTTACATTTAAATAAATCATATTTTAAGTATTCACTTTTTCATCTTATTCTAGTAAAAGTTTTAATATATTATTGGTGCAAAAATATCAAAATTTAATAATATGCACAAATTATATAAGAATAGTACTAATTGCTTAGTACTATTCTTATAATTAATATTAATGATTGAACAAGTTATGCAGAAAATTGGCGGGGCCGTGAGTTTTTAAAAAAGCAATATTGCCGTGTGTCCCTTTAATTTTCCAAATACTGCTATCTTTTTCTTGTAAGATATTTCGAGGGAAAATGGTTGACAGAAGACAAAAAATAGGTAGAATACAAAAATAATTGGATCTGCATGATATCCTTATCTTTGGTGAGTTTTATGGATGGACATGTGTTAAATTGAAATAAAGTGGTTGGCTTGGGCAGGCAGGTTATGTCCTCAGAAGCCTCCCCAAAACTATGCCAGGGATAAAATTTAATATTTTTAGTCAATTGATAAAAAAAGCAAGTGCGAAGGTTTTCTACTTGCTATTTTAATTAAGGTACTTGCATTAATATAATTTAAAACCTTGATTCATTTTAGAAGGATTGCTATACATGTAACTAATGATAATTTCACGCTTGGCTAGATGCAGAAATTTAATAATGTATAATTATACTTACTTATAACCAAGTTAGATATATATGTTCAGTGAATAAATATAGACTGAGGCCTAGTGGTTTTCTTTTATAACATTAACAAGTGCTAATATTTTCTACTTGCAATCTGCGTTAAATTTGAACTGAGTATGCAAAATGAATAGCTTTGCATACACTACCTACCTTTTGTGTCACCTTCGTAGCATGGTCAACACTTTAGGGATCACTTTGTCCGTCACCCTGTAACCTGCGCTTCGTCTGTCACACTTTAACCTGCAAGGGGCGTCCGTGGCCGAGTGGTTAACGTCTCTGACTTGAACTCACTTGCCCCTCACCGCTGTAGGTTCGATCCCTCAGGGGCCTAGGAATCTTTATGTGAGGAAGCTATCCAGCTGGCTTGCGGAATGTTGGTGGTTCTACCCAGGTGCCCGCCCGTGCACGAAAATTGCCTGGAGGGGCACCTGGGGTCTTCCTCCACCAATGGAAGCTGGAAAGTCCCCATATGACCTTAGCTGTTGGTGCGACTATAAAATCCAATTCAGTTTAACCTGCAACCTAAACTTGGCCATAACTTGAAAGATATTTGACCTATGTTCATAAAACTTCACACACATCTTCATCTTAACTCAAGGAATGTCGTTAAACATGTCCAATAACTCTGACTTTCATTATGGTAGAGTTATGCCCCTTTTCAGAAAACTTTAGTTAGAGAGGAAATTAGCACATGGCAGGCAACACAAGTGTTCCGTGAAACACTATTCTAGTGTTATGAAAGAACTCGTAGATCTGTAGTAAGTACAGAATATAGAAAGGCCATCATTTTTGCGGCCATCATTTTTCCAAAAATGATAAGAGTTACAGAACCTGTGTGCGTGAGTGCGCAAAACTTTAAATGTTGATACCAGTCCTGCCATCATCTTCGAAGATGTGACAAAAAACATGGAAATTCTGATTCTCACATCTACATGTCTGGGCTCTTCATTGGACCAAAAAATGTTTAGCCATTTTGGCTATTAGAACCACCTCAATTTTCTTTAGCCAATGGGATTTTTGTTTAGCCATTTTTGGCTAAGCCTTTTAAGCCATTTTAGCAGAATTTAATACAATTTCCGATTACATATTTGTATAATTTTCTTACCATTAATATATATATTAAACCAAGTTGAATGATATTAATTCTTTGACAGTTTCTAACAGTTAGATGGTTACATGAACATGGTTAAAACTTGATTTTAATATGTTGCCTCTATTATCACCACTGCCTCTATTATTTGTCACAGTTGGGGACATGTTCCAATGATGAATGTTGTAAGAAAACACAATTTTAAGCATACATGTATGCAGGTTCATTTTTATGACCTTTTTATATGTTGGTGCGTCGTGAAACCCTTCAATCAATCAAGCAATCAATCAATCAAGAAAGCAACCAAGCATGTACCCATGATGGAAAAAACGGATGACATAGTTATCGTTCTGTTTCGTGTGGCCACGCGTACAACTCGGTGTGGCCACGCGTACAACTCGAAAGAAATGCGCGAAAACAGATGACAATGTATTGTTTACATGTTGTTTACATGTACGTATCATGGGCTACTTTCAGTTTTGAATAACGGAGTTACAAAGTCATTATTTTAGTTAAAAGGGTGTAAATCTTTGTAGGAGAAAGGTTAATTATTACCATTTTGATAATACGTCTTCGTTTTGTTTTCGCGCTGTTTTGCGTTGTTTTTGTTATTGAAAAATGCGACTTTTTTTCGGCAAGCTCTTGTTGGGTTTACAATTTTCCTCCAGTGTAAGCACACCAAGTGAGTTGCAGTTAGACGTCGCTAGGTAAAATAAGCCGTGTGTAATATAAAGCGCAATTGTCGTAACACCGTCTATAGATTTTAGCTCTTCTGTAAACACAGAGAACCCGTCAAGGATTATTCAGAAAAACATGGCCGCGCCCACAAACTACTTTCGCCAATACCAGCCGTCAGTTTACATGGGTTAAAATGACTTTAGCCAAATTGGCGAAAGCACTTGACAAAGGTTTCGCCATTTGCAATTTGATTTCGCCTATGGCGACTGGCGAAGGCAAATGAAGAGCCCAGCATGTTGTAGTGATGTGGTTGACTTAAGTGTGTCCACTCATTTACCAGGGTGCTGAACATCTGAGAAGCATCTGTGGTCGAGTGGTTAATGACGTTGCGTTGTAAACCTTCTCGCCTCTCACCGCTGCGGATTCAAATCCTACTGGGAGCTCAACTTGTAAGTGAGAAAGTGTTGATTCTTACAGATGGCGGGAGATATACAGTACTGGTTCTACCCAGGAAAAATGGGGTGGTCTGCCTCTACCACAAAAAAAACACAAAAACAAACCGACAGGATTTGACGATTCTTTGTGGTAGCATTGCTTAATATTCTGTTGTAATCACTCTTTTGTCTACTAGGGCAAAACTAGAGGAGAAAAAGAAAAAAGATGAGGATAGGAAACAAAAGGAAGACGAAAGGAAATTGAAAGAAGAAGAAAAGAAAAAGGAGGAAGAGGAAAAGGTAATATTCAAATAGTACAAAATATAACACATTCAAGCTGACCATTATTGTCAACTAAATACTACATTTTCGTAAAATGAAGTGGAAAAAATGAAACATAAAACTCTGACAATTGGTCTTATATCCATAAAAATGACGCCAGATTTCAAAGCGTCTGTTATTGCATCTCAGACCTGGGGTTCACAATAAAGATTTTTTTGACATGTTACGACTAGTTTTAGCCTTGAAGAACCACTTATAACCAGATTTTGTAAATGAAAATATATATAAAACACAAAAAATGCTTCACCGGTAAAAACAAATTCAGGGCATTCCTCCGATTCCTGTAACGAGTGACTGGTAGCTCTGTGGATTAGGCCTTGGCTTCAGAGCTATGTACAGACCTCTGCCCCGCATGGGTTCAATCCCTGACAGAGTCACGTCTCACTCATGGTGGAGTCATGTCTCACTCCGTCTGAGTCATGTCTCACTCCCTGGTGGAGTCATGTCTCACTCCCTGGTGGAGTCATGTCTCACTCACTGGCAGAGTCATGTCTCACTCCCTGGCAGTCATGTCTCACTCCCTGGCGGAGTCATGTCTCACTCCCTGGCGGAGTCCCGTCTCACTCCCTGGCGGAGTCCTGTCTCACTGCCTGGCAGAGTCATGTCTCACTCCCTGGCGGAGTCATGTCTCACTCCCTGGCGGAGTCATGTCTCACTCCCTGGCAGTCATGTCTCACTCCCTGGCAGTCATGTCTCACTCCCTGGTGGAGTCGTGTCTCACTGCCTGGCAGAGTCATGTCTCACTCCCTGGCAGTCATGTCTCACTCCCTGGCAGAGTCATGTCTCACTCCCTGGCGGAGTCCTGTCTCATTCCCTCGCGGAGTCATGTCTCACTCCCTGGCGGAGTCCTGTCTCACTCCCTGGCGGAGTCATGTCTCACTCCCTGGCAGTCATGTCTCACTCCCTGGTGGAGTCGTGTCTCACTGCCTGGCAGAGTCATGTCTCACTCCCTGGCAGTCATGTCTCACTCCCTGGCAGAGTCATGTCTCACTCCCTGGCGGAGTCCTGTCTCATTCCCTGGCGCAGTCATGTCTCACTCCCTGGTGGAGTCCTGTCTCACTCCCTGGTGGAGTCCTGTCTCACTCCCTGGCGGAGTCATGTCTCACTCCCTGGCGAAGTCATGTCTCACTCCCTGGCGGAGTCATGTCTCACTCCCTGGTGGAGTCATGTCTCATTCCCTGGCAGAGTCCTGTCTCACTCCCTGGTGGAGTCCTGTCTCACTCCCTGGCGGAGTCATGTCTCACTCCCTGGCGGAGTCATGTCTCACTCCCTGGCGGAGTCATGTCTCACTCCCTGGTGGAGTCATGTCTCATTCCCTGGCGGAGTCCTGTCTCACTCCCTGGCGGAGTCATGTCTCACTCCCTGGCGAAGTCATGTCTCACTCCCTGACGGAGTCATGTCTCACTCCCTGGTGGAGTCATGTCTCATTCCCTGGCGGAGTCATGTCTCACTCCCTGGCGGAGTCATGTCTCACTCCCTGGCAGAGTCATGAATCACTCCCTGGCGGAGTCTTTTCTCACTCCGTCAGAGTCATGTCTCACTCCTTGGCGGAGTCGTGTCTGGTGGAAAACTTCCATCCTCTCATCTTCCTCTGAGGTTGCTGTCCAATTATAACCTAATATGATGGGTTATGCATTATTATCCCCGTCCTTTGCTTCATGTCTTAGGGGTGTATTGTTTTGCACCACATGGGCAGTTCACAGACCATGCTTGTGCTTGTTCAGTCTACTACGAAGCCCATCTTTTGATAGTATAATTTTAAAGTAACTATTCCGCCAAATAACGACAAAATTACACTGAAAGAACATTTATCAAAACTATCCAGGTGTTCAGGTCATAATGTATATGTGCCTATTAAATGTATAGGTCATAGTCATGTATCACTCCTTGGCGGAGTCATGTCTCACTCCCTGGTGGAGTCATGTCTCACTCCCTGGCAGAGTCATGTCTCACTCCTTGGCCGAGTCATGTCTCACTCCCTGGCAGAGTCATGTCTCACTCCCTGGTAGAGTCATGTCTCACTCCTTGGCATAGTCATGTCTCACTCCTTGGCATAGTCATGTCTCACTCCCTGGCAGTCATGTCTCACTCCTTGGCAGAGTCATGTCTCACTCCTTGGCAGAGTCATGTCTCACTCCCTGGCGGAGTCGTGTCTCACTCCCTGGCAGAGTCATGTCTCGCTCCCTGGCAGTCATGTCTCACTCCCTGGCGGAGTCATGTCTCACTCCCTGGCAGAGTCAGATGGAGTCATGTCTCACTCCCTGGCAGTCATGTCTCACTCCCTGGCAGAGTAATGTCTCACTCCCTGGCGGAGTCATGTCTCACTCCCTGGTAGAGTCATGTCTCACTCCCTGGCGTGGTCATGTCTCACTCCCTGACATGGTCATGTCTCACACCCTGGCAGAGTCAT
Organism: Cyrtodaria siliqua; assembly: GCA_037043455.1. Taxonomy (NCBI): domain Eukaryota; kingdom Metazoa; phylum Mollusca; class Bivalvia; order Adapedonta; family Hiatellidae; genus Cyrtodaria; species Cyrtodaria siliqua. Next base: position 62,230 of record JAWPHD010011224.1, read on the forward strand.
GTCTCACTGCCTGGCAGAGTCATGTCTCACTCCCTGGCAGAGTCATGTCTCACTCCCTGGCAGAGTCCTGTCTCACTCCCTGGCAGAGTCATCTCTCACTTCCTGGCGAAGTCATGTCTCACTCCCTGGCAGTCTTGTCTCACTCCCTGGCAGAGTCATGTCTCACTACCTGGTGGAGTCATGTCTCACTCCCTGGCAGTCATGTCTCACTCCCTGGCAGTCATGTCTCACTCCCTGGCAGTCATGTCTCACTCCCTGGCGGAGTCATGTCTCATTCCCTGGCGGAGTCATGAATCACTCCCTGGCGGAGTCTTTTCTCACTCCGTCAGAGTCATGTCTCACTCCCTGGCGGAGTCGTGTCTGGTGGAAAACTTCCATCCTCTCATCTTCCTCTGAGGTTGCTGTCCAATTATAACCTAATATGATGGGTTATGCATTATTATCCCCGTCCTTTGCTTCATGTCTTAGGGGTGTATTGTTTTGCACCACATGGGCAGTTCAAAGACTATGCTTGTGCTTGTTCAGTCTACTGCGAAGCCCATCTTTTGATAGTATAATTTTAAAGTAACTATTCCGCCAAATAACGACAAAATTACACTGAAAGAACATTTATCAAAACTATCCAGGTGTTCAGGTCATAATGTATATGTGCCTATTAAATGTATAGGTCATAGTCATGTATCACTCCTTGGCGGAGTCATGTCTCACTCCCTGGTGGAGTCATGTCTCACTCCCTGGCAGAGTCATGTCTCACTCCTTGGCCGAGTCATGTTTCACTCCCTGGCAGAGTCATGTCTCACTCCCTGGTAGAGTCATGTCTCACTCCTTGGCATAGTCATGTCTCACTCCTTGGCATAGTCATGTCTCACTCCCTGGCAGTCATGTCTCACTCCTTGGCAGAGTCATGTCTCACTCCTTGGCAGAGTCATGTCTCACTCCCTGGCGGAGTCGTGTCTCACTCCCTGGCAGAGTCATGTCTCGCTCCCTGGCAGTCATGTCTCACTCCCTGGCAGAGTCAGATGGAGTCATGTCTCACTCCTTGGCAGTCATGTCTCACTCCCTGGCAGTCATGTCTCACTCCCTGGCAGAGTAATGTCTCACTCCCTGGCGGAGTCATGTCTCCCTGGTAGAGTCATGTCTCACTCCCTGGCGTGGTCATGTCTCACTCCCTGACATGGTCATGTCTCACACCCTGGCAGAGTCATGTCTCACTGCCTGGCAGAGTCATGTCTCACTCCCTGGCAGAGTCATGTCTCACTCCCTGGCAGAGTCCTGTCTCACTCCCTGGCAGAGTCATCTCTCACTTCCTGGCGAAGTCATGTCTCACTCCCTGGCAGTCATGTCTCACTCCCTGGCAGAGTCATGTCTCACTACCTGGTGGAGTCATGTCTCACTCCCTGGCAGTCATGTATCACTCCCTGGCAGTCATGTCTCACTCCCTGGCAGTCATGTCTCACTCCCTGGCGGAGTCATGTCTCATTCCCTGGCGGAGTCATGAATCACTCCCTGGCGGAGTCTTTTCTCACTCCGTCAGAGTCATGTCTCACTCCCTGGCGGAGTCGTGTCTGGTGGAAAACTTCCATCCTCTCATCTTCCTCTGAGGTTGCTGTCCAATTATAACCTAATATGATGGGTTATGCATTATTATCCCCGTCCTTTGCTCCATGTCTTAGGGGTGTATTGTTTTGCACCACATGGGCAGTTCAAAGACTATGCTTGTGCTTGTTCAGTCTACTACGAAGCCCATCTTCTGATAGTATAATTTTAAAGTAACTATTCCGCCAAATAACGACAAAATTACACTGAAAGAACATTTATCAAAACTATCCAGGTGTTCAGGTCATAATGTATATGTGCCTATTAAATGTATAGGTTTATTAACGGGATCTTAGAATACCTGTGATTGAAAATGCGCAAAATGAATTATGAGTTGGTAACTCATTCGACGCTCAAGTTTTGGCGTTAGGCCTGGCTGCTTAAAGCCGTTTACATTGTGCCTATAGGGTTTGGACTCTCGAAATATGTAAGTTATATATATCTACATTGTCGTCTGTAGGTTCAGAGACGGTAGACATATGTTGTAAAGTTTGGCTATTGGCAGGATAGCTACTTTAAAGGGAAGAAAGACATGGGTTTGTTTGGATTGAAATTTTCTTGGTCTGCTTTTTTGGGGGACATTGAAAGTTATATTATTTGCAGACTTGACACTAGCACTCTTAATTGATACTGTAGATTTTAGTCTTTGTTTTAGACTTCTTGAAAGAAATCAAGACTGTATAATTCATTGTAAAATAGTTTTTATATTTGCTGAAATTGCATTTACTTGTTATTAAACTGGAGGAACGTCGGTGGTTCTACCCAGGTGCCCGCCCGTGCACGAAAATTGCCCGGAGGGGCACCTGGGGTCATCCTCCACCAATGGAAGCTGGAAAGTCGCCATATGACCTTAGCTGTTGGTGCGACTATAAAATCCAATTCAGTTTACAATTCAATTGTTATTAAACATGCTCTTCGACGGGCATTTGTTGCCCTACATATAGATATTTACTACTTTTACCATATCGTCTGTTGTAAAAATATATTGTTAAAACTATAAAATAATATATTTTTACATTAGTTTTTAGCTCAACTGATCAGAGATCAGCGGAGCTTATGCCGTGGTGCGTCGTCCGTCCGTCTGTCCGTCTGTCTGTCCGTAAACTTTTATTTGTAGCGACTTCACAGCTGAAACTACTGGATGGATATTCATGAAACTTTACAGAAATGTTGCCCATAAAGTCTAGTTGATCCTAGCAAAAATTCATGTTGATGTGAAATCCAAGATGGCCGCCAAAGCTAAAAATAGAGTTTTAAAATACAAGTTTGTAGCGACTTCTTCTTGAAAACTATAAGTGATATTGATATGGGACTTTTTCTAAAATGATCAGCATGACATGATGTTGATCCTAGTCAAAAATCGTTTTGATTCAACGTTAAACATGGCTGCCAGTGGCCATCTTTGTTTACATAGAGTTATATAGTAAAAACTTGTAGCGACTACTTCTCTGAAACTGCTTGGCGGATTGTCATGAAACTTTACAGGAATGTTGCTCTTGATGTCTAATTGATCCTAGAAAAATTTCAGGTCGGCCGGAAATTCAAGATGGCCGTCACAGCTAAAAATAGATTTTTAAAAAATAAGTTTGTAGCGACTACTTCTTGAAAACTATAAGTGATATTGATATGGGACTTTTTCTAAAATGATCAGCATTACATGATGTTGATCCTAGTCAAAAATCGTTTTGATTCAACGTTAAACATGGCTGCCAGCGGCCATTTTTGTTTACATAGAGTTATATAGTAAAAACTTGTAGCGACTACTCCTCTGAAACTACTTGGCGGATTGTCATGAAACTTTACAGGAATGTTGCTCTTGATGTCTTATTGATCCTATCAAAATTTCAGGTCGGCCAGAAATTCAAGATGGCCGTCACAGCTAAAAATAGATTTTTAAAAAATAAGTTTGTAGCGACTACTTCTTGAAAACTATAAGTGATATTGATATGGGACTTTTTCTAAAACGATCAGCATGACATGATGTAGATCCTTGTCGAAAATTATTTTGATTCGACGTTAAACATGGCTGCCAGTGGCCATCTTTGGTTACATAGAGTTATATAGTAAAAACTTGTAGCGACTACTCCTCTGAAACTACTTGACGGATGTTCATGAAACTTCACAGGAATGTTGCACTTGATGTCTAGTTGATCCTTGAAAAATTTCAGGTCGGCCGGAAATTCAAGATGGCCGCCACAGCTAAAAATAGATTTAAAATAAATAAGTTTGTAGCGACTACTTCTTCAAAACAATAAGAGATATTGATATGGGACTTTTTCTAAAATGATCAGTATGACATGATGTTGGTCCTTGTCGAAAATCGTTTTGATTTGACCTTAAACATGGCTGCTTTGTTTACATAGAGTTATATAATGAAAACTTGTAGCGACTACTTCTTTGAAACTACCTGACGGATTTTCATGAAAATTCACAGGAATGTTGCTCTTAATGTCTTATTGATCTAACAAAATTTCAGGTCGGCCGGAAATTCAAGATGGCCGCCACGGTTAAAAATAGATTTTCAAAAAACAAGTCTGTAGCGACTACTTCCTGAAATCAAAATCAATCAGTAGAGCTTCAAGGTCATTGACCTCTTGTTAATAACTTACTATTTAATTTTTCCATCCATCATCAGTTTTTGCGCACAATATGACCTACATGTGTCGACGTGCCGTAAAACACCATCATTCATTCATTCATTCTCTTAATTGTCCTATTTGGCCAACTTCGCCAAATTGTCACCAAATTTGGGCTGCACACTATTTCTTCAAAATTTCTATCTGGAGCTCTTCAAATTTATGTTCATACTGTATAATTTACATTATTTATGCAAAAGTTTATCAGATTAAGTTAAAAACACGTTCCGTCCTTTGACACTGATAATGTTATGTAACATCTGACCTTTTTCAGTTGAAGAAAGCCGAGAAGAAGAAAGAAATGTTCAAGGGATTCTTTATACAGAAAACTCCCACCGTCTCCCCACCCAGGGTAAGTTCAGAAAAATCCCATCTCCCCACCCAGAGTAAGTGGATTTATGCAGATTTGGTTGTCAAACTTGGCGATATCTTACTTCTGATATATGCCATTTTAGCGGTAGAATGCTGATAGGTTGTGATCTTCAGAGACAAAAGGAAAACAGAAAATAATTCTATTTTTTCCCTCCATTTTAGGCAATTTTAATTTGAAAAATAGGTTTTTCTTTGCTTTAACATACATCTGTAGTGTAAAAGACAGATGATAAAGAAAATTCCATGTTGATATGAGGTTGCCTTCAAATTTCAGAAGTGTTTGACCTAATCACCACATATCACCACATATTCAGCTGGCTAGTGTATGAATTGTGTATTTTCCATATGGGTCACATAAACATGAGCGAGAAAAAAAACCAACCTGGCTAACTTAATGTACTTTATTGTTTTAAATTACTGGTCTTGGCTATACTGTCGATATTAAACCCACAACAAAGTCTGCTGTCCAGCTTTGAAGCTCAGATGTTGGAAAAGGCTGTACAGTAACCCATGGGAAAATTAATTGAGGTGTGAGACCTTGAGCAAATGTTGATCTAGATTCCATTATGTCATCATAGGTTGTCTTGCTACAGTCTTGAACCTGGTTATATCAGTTCCACTCCAAGGAGGTCAGGTTCAGTATATCTTTGCCATTTGAGGTGAAGCCCAGCATGAACCTTACTTGTTATGTATGAATTTCAGACGAAGGAGACCAAGACCAGTTTCTTCATGCCATTTGAGGTGAAGCCCAACATGAAAATGGCGCCACAGCAGAGAAGACTACCAGTTACCGAAGACGACGGACTCAAACTGGATGAATTAATCAACACGCAGGTAGGAAAGATTGGTTTACTATCGCTATTAATTGTAATGATTATTGTTCCCTGTAGGCTTTTACCTCATTCTACCGACCTACACTGCTTGAATTTAGCACTCCCAGAATGCAAGTAGATTTCAGAAAACGTGTGTTAAACTTTGAGTGCATCTTTTTTGTACAATTTAGTTACGTTTTGGTATTAATCATATGCTATAATATTTGTTAACTAGACATTCTGTACCTTTGTGTATATGTCATTTATTTCACAGGCCACAGAGGAATTGTACGTGAACTTGCTGAAAAGTGGCTCATACAAACCAGGAAAATCCCCCGTCACTTGGAAAAGGTATGGTCTGTTGTGAAATTCAGGGATGAAGCTTAACATTTTTGGTCTAGGAGCCAACTGGGCCCCTTGCTGGCAAAAGTTGGGGGCCCAACTTCAGAATCAGTAGCCCAAATTGTTGCATGCCACTTTATTCAGGGAGTTAGTATACTTATATACTCGGTAACTCCCTTCTTTATTATACCAATTTTTAGAAGGAAACTTTGTAAAAACTTTAGAACTGATAAGATCTTTGTAATCCAAAAAATATTTATTTAAAAAAAAAGAAATCGAACATATATCTATCATTTCCCAACACGAAGTCAGTGTCTACTCGGAAGAGTCAAACTCAGTATTCAATGTTGTGAATTTGGACAAACTAAATTTCATGTCCTTTCTTTCCTTAAGAAAAACACAAAGAGCTAGAAAAAATGAAAAAGGTAGTCCAAGTTATCTATTAAATTATAAATTGCATTTTTTATGAGTTTTGTTATGAACAAACCCAACTAGGATATGTAAATTATTGTAATAAAGATTAAAAAAGTTATTATTAAATGAATGTTTTATTTTCTTAAAAATAAATAATATTACTGACTATATCTAAAAGCGCTGCATTTTATTAAAAGCACCACAATTTAAAATATGTAAAAAACGGAAGTGCAATCGGATGATTGACGCTTCAAATTATATCGTGAACACCTTTTTCCAGATTAAAGAAAAATATTCCCAATCAACAAAAAAATAAATGAAAAAATTGAAAGACATCAATTTCAGTAACTGATTGTTGTTATCACTCTAACAGGTTCAATCACAATTTAAATGATAATTGTTCGTAATGTACTAATTTCCCAATGTTGGCAATTATCACCCATTCGATCTAGGGGCCTTTTTTACTAAAATACCTAGGAAAAGCCCTGAAATGTGACAGTGATCAAGATTGTGATGTTTGCTTTACAGAGTTATTGCCCTTGACTATTGAAAAATATTTGTGAATGCAATAACCAGTAAACAGTTCCATATTTTCACCAATTTTGATTTCCAGTTTTGTTTGTTGCTTGATTAGCAAATTTTCATGTTTCATTGTTTCGTAATAAGGTCAGAGGTCAAGGCTATGCAATTTTTTGTCTCGCCTTTTGAAAAAATGCGAGACTATAGGTGCCGCTAATGTTGGCGGGCTCGACGGCATCAACATATTGTATTATAACTTTTTTGTCCTTGGGAGTAGAATGTTCAATTTTCATATATAACCTCCTGCTCATTGCCCGTCTTAATGCCAATAACTTCCAGCCCTGCAACTGACCGTGGGTCAGAGTCAAGATCACTTAAATACATGTACCGTCACCAAATTTTAACATAAATATTGACGGTACATGTATTTTACTGACCTTGACTCCGACCCACGGTCAGTTGCAGGGCTGGAAGTTATTAGCATCAAGACAGGCAATGACCAGGAGGTTATATATGAAATTTGAACATTCTACTCCCAAGGACAAGAAAGTTATAATACAATATGTCAGCGTTAAAATTTTGAACATTTTTGTTAAGATTTTGGTTACATTTCGGTTAACATTTCGGTTAAGTTCTTATAACTTATTGCTCCTTTGGAGTAGAGTGTTCAAATTTCATATATAACTTCACTGGTTATTGTTCTTCTTATTCCAGTAACTATCAGTCTCCAACTGACCCTGTGTCAAGGTCAGTTTCCTCTTAAATGCATCTGCCGTCTCCAAAAAAAATGTGTTAAAGTGCGTTAAATTATTATAACTTTGTTGTTCTTTGGAGTAGAGTGTTCAAATTTCATATATAACCTCACTGGTCATTGTTCTTCTTATTTCAGCGACTTCCAGCCCTCCAACTGACTCTTGGTCAAGTCAGGGTCACTTTAATAAATATATACTCCAAATTTCACATTGTTTCTGCAGCACTGCAGCAATGTACAGTGTTCAAAATCTCATATATAAACTCACTGGACATTGTTCTTGTCCAGCCAAGCGACTTCCAGCCCTCCAACTGACCCTTGGTCAAGGTCAGGGTCACTTTAATAAATGTATATTCTCCAAATTTTACATTGTTTTCTCAGCACTGCAGCAATGTACAGTGTTCAAAATCTCATATATAAACTCACTGGACATTGTTCTTGTCCAGCCATAAACTCATTGTTCTTGTCCAGCCATAATCTGTATAGCTTTATTCTATTTTAAATGCATACACATTCCAATTTTCATGTGAGTTTTATAAGGTTTGACAGGAACTTAATTGCATTATCTTTTTTATGTAGCTACTGCAACAAGCTGGGTAATTTGATACTCCAGCAAAGGTTTATCAAAAGTGTCTATCTTTGGAAGGTTAACTTTTTACTTTAATTCCAATCAGTGTAACATATACAAGGTTGTAAATATTCTGGATAAAAATATGTTTAAACAAATAACAAATCTTTTTCTTATTGACTCATTTATTAAATTCAAAAAATATATTACAAATTCCCTAAAATACTGTCTTGATAGCATTACGGTGATTAGACTGTTAAATATAATTGCCATTCTAACAGACTGCCAGAAAATTGACTTCGATAAAAGCAACAGGTATTGCTACTATTTATGGAAGTTTAAGAATTAATAACAATTGAGTAAAAATGCGTCTTTCATAGCAGTACAGAACAGTATTACATTAATTATATGTATGACATTTTCCCTGATAAGTGATAATTGAAGCAATTACAGATACAGCCACCACATCATTGGGGCTTAATTTATTGTTGGCAGCTGGGTAATTTGATATTCCAGTAAAGTTTATCTGTATTATAAATTCTCTTAAAGGTACACATGACAATCTGAACGTTTTAAAATCACAAGGTCACACTAGTTTTTCTGCATAACTTGTATTTGTTCAATCATTAATATTAATTACACTAAAATAAATATGAAGTAAATTATTTTACATATAATTAACTGTTGATAATAATGCACTTTAATAATGTACCTTTAACTTATGGTAAAATCAGTGAGAAACATTGAAAACTTAATTTATTTACATGCAAGTAGGTTTAAAGTGAATATGATACTGGATATATAAATCGAAACAATAATTGCAATGCTTCATAAACACTTCAAGATTGCCATATGTCCCTTTAAGATAATGAAATGAATGAATGTATACAATTTGCCATTACCATTGTAACATACTGCCATGCTAAAACCAGCAACGTAATTACATTAATTTTAATATGAGTTGGACATTTCTTGATAAAACATGCAGATTAATTCACGTGTCAGTTCCTGAAACAATACAAATTGGCAAATTACTTAAATTTTACATCAAGTCCAATGTGTAGTTTCTGCAGATAGCTATCAGGTATTAAAGGGAACTGAGTACATCAGGCTTTGGGGCCTAATTTAAAACATAATAAAGTATAAAATTATCAATTTAAGGGTGAAGTAGTTCATAAATATAGATGGAACATTAACAGTTTCCTATAATACACTGTAACGAAAATTATAATTTAAAACAATCTTTAAGTCCATAGAGTACCGGCATGCACTTTGCATAATGTTCATTATAGACTTTGACTAATCAATTACGGTAATGATGTCACATTCAGTTTTAAATGTTTGACTCCTGATAATAATGCAGGACCTTTATAAATGATGAACTTTTGTGTTTTTTCTTCTTTTGCGAATGCTACGGTACGATATACTGACAGTCTTGCTTGACTATAAACCCTCGATTTTGTCAAGATGAAGGTCGCTTGAAACATGTATGATGGACATGTTTCTTTAGGCGAAACATGTTGCGCTTAACTCTTGTATGTCTTGACCATAACTCCCGATTCAATGTTCCACACCAAATCACAAGACATTCTTATGTCCAGTCTAGACTGGTAGGTCCGGTGTTCACAGTTGCCATGCTGAATGTCGACGGCCTGGTATTCTATTGTTGTAGCGCTAAAAAACTGAGCGTTGAGCTCACTGCTGCTCACTGCTGCATGTAAACACCATCGTGATACGACTGAAAAGTGATCTTTATACTTTTATTTATAATTATAATGTTAAAGAAACTTACCCACCAAATAACAGCAAAATTACACTACAGAACCATTTATCAAAACTCTATCCAGGTGTCCAAATTACAATTATTTTCATTCACAGGTTCTTAAAATACTCCTAGTTGATTATGCGTAAAACATAAGTTGGTAACTCTTAATTTGATGCAAGTTCTGAGATTTGGTCTGGCTGGTTTAAACCGTTTGTATTGTGTCTTATAGAGTTTGTATTATATCTATATACCTCGTTCATGCCTGTTAGGCGCCATATAACCTTTTCATGTGTTGGTGCGCCTTAAAACCCCAATTCAATTCAATTCAATATACCTCGTTGTCAGTAGGTTTAGAAAAGGTGTACACATGTTGTAAAATGTGGCTGTTGTTGGCCTGATAGCTACTAACCCAGCCTTGTATTCACCTACAGAACCCTGACAGAGGAGGAGAATGATGTAGAGATACTGTCCCACGAGAAAGAGACCATAGAGAAGGTCACCCATCACGTGAAGTTCCTGAAATTCCATGAGAACACGCGGCCACCGTACTACGGTACATGGAGGAAACCCAGCAACAAAATCTCACCCAGGAACCCCTTCAAACAGGATGAGGTAAGAACATCCACCAACTATAACAAACTATATAATTTTATTAGCAAAATATTTTATATTCGTCAAATGTCAAAACACAGATCCTAACTATATTGTTTAAACAATATCTGTATAAACATATAGCAATTGAGCAAATAGCGCTTAAACAGGATAAATTAAAACAACATGTTAAAAAATGGAGTCTTTCTCCAACAGAATATTTAAAGTGGTACAAATTGGAAAAGCTAGAGATCTATGTATCTCTCTCATATTCCTTCGTCTTTTAGTATCAACTTGCTGATGCTCGTCTTTGGTAAGTTATTTCATACAATGAAAATCACAGGGATATGATTACCGAAGGTGCTACCTTACCTTCGGAGAAACTTGTACTAGTTAAATGTGTCACATTAAGGCACTGCTATAATTTGCTGCCAATATACATAAACTGACAATCATATTAACACATGCATTTTAAAAACAAAAGTATATATATTTATAAATTATAAGACATGTTTGCAACTTTCCTGTACAATTATGTTAGTTCTGATTGTGATTTATGCAACACCTTGATGAAATAAAATATTAAATCACAAAAAAACAACATCCCCCTTTAATAGGGAAAATATGGTATAGCATGCAACTTGAAATTTGTTCTGCTGTGAACCTCTTGTTCTTTCAAACTTAAAGAATCTATTTGATACTTAATTACAGGGCTTTTTCCCTTCTGGAAGTTAGGAAGAGACCCAGGCCTTTGAACTCTGGGGGGGAAAAAACACGATTTTGTGAGAAATCTGAAACTTGTGCAAGCTGAAAGAAAAGATATAAAGTGTCAAACGGTGTATTACATATTATTTGAAGTAGAGAAACCAAAGTGTTGTGATGTGAGATATTGAAACAGTGAAACAGACCAAGACTAAATGGACTCTCTCGTCTTCATTATACACAAAAAACAATACCAAAAAAATGCATGCTCCCTAGTCAGGAAGAGTTCAACTCTCAGGTTGTTGCCAAGATCAAGGTCGCAAATGTCAAAGTTGGTTCTCCTAAAGTTTTCGCAAAATCTCCTGTTAAAAGCAGGTGAAATAAAGTATAGAGAAATATAAAATGCATTCTTCTATCAAACTGCTTTCTGGATACTATGATATATATGAAACTTGGCCAAAGTGTTCGAATAAGATTTTTTGGTTCAACACTTAACTCCAAGATAAAAAAAGGTCAAAATGCAACATCACGTAAAACCATTTCTATTAATCTAAATCACCTACACCGTGTTATATAAATTACCTACACCGTGTTGATATTGACACATTGTTTACCTCCAGGCCCTGTTCGATTACGAAGTAGACTCGGATGATGAATGGGAAGAGGAAGAACCAGGAGAGTCCGTATCCAGTGACGAGGTTTGTTACATTTATGTGATTTACTCAGGGTGAACATACTTAAAGATAAAATTGATGTTTAGCCAGTGTATTAGCCAGCCAACCATGCAGCCATCTTTTTAAAAAAAATTGCGGCCAATATTTGGTGGAGTGGGTAGGGTAATTTTTGTCTCGCCTTTTCGAAGAAAAAAAGAGACATAGGTGTTGCTTTTCTGGCGGCGTCAACATTCAAGTTTTGCGTTTAGGTCATTTTCTCACAAACTGTATGCACTAGACCTTTCAAACTTTGCTTATAGTTGTATCATGGGTGGTACATCGCAACGTGACAAAGCAAATGTGGAAGTGACCTTGACCCTCCAAGCAAAGGGCAGATAACTTACTAGTTTTTAGGTTCAAGTTTTGCGTTTAGATCATTTTCTTACAAACTGTATTCACTAGACCTTTTAAACTTTGCTTATAGTTGTATCTTGGGTGTAACATGGCAACGTGACATAGCAAATGTGAAAGTGACCTTGACCCTCCAAGCAAAGGGCAGATAACTTACTAGTTTTTAGGTTCAACTTTTGCGTTTAGGTCACTTTTTCACAAATTGTATGCACTAGACCTTTCAAACTTTGCATATAGTTGTATCTTGGGTGGTACATGGCAACCTGACAAAGCAAATGTGAAAGTGAACTTGACGCTCCAAGCAAAGGGCAGATAACTTACTAATTTTTAGGTTCAACTTTTGCGTTTAGGTCACTTTTTCACAAACTGTATGCACTAGACCTTTAAAACTTTGCTTATAGTTGTATCTTGAGATGGAACATCGCAACGTGACAAAGCAAATGTGGAAGTGACCTTGACCTTCAAGCAAGGGCAGATAACCTTATAATTTTTACCTTCAACTTTGGCATTTAGGTCTCTTTTTCACAAACTGTATGCACTAAGACCTTTCAAACTTTGCTTATAGTTGTATCTTGTGTGGTACATAGCAATGTGACAAAGCAAATGTGGATGTGACCTTGACCATCCAAGCAAAGGGCAGATAACTTTAATTGTTACATTTACATCACTTTCTCATGAACTAGAATTATGCACTAGATGTTTTAAACCTAATTTATAGCTTAATCTTTGGAAGAAAACATATTCTGTTTTGACGTAGTTGTGTCTTCGTTAGTGCATCTTTTTTTTGGATGCCTGGATTTCATGTATGGCCTTGACCTACTTTTTGGAGCTGATGATTTTTAGCTCTACTGGCCAAAGGCCTTCATTTTTCATCCGATCTTTACCAAACTTCACCAGATTGTTAATATCAATGAAAGCTCGCACAAGTTCGAAAACCAGCCAGATCGGACCAATATTAGCGGAGTTGTGGCCCTTGATATAGTTAAAAATGCTATATTCAGGCTTGTTAATACGATAGAGCTTTCAATTTTCATCTGATCTTTACCAAACATTACCAGATGTTTTGCCTTTTTTTTTGTTTGAATTATTTCTTTTTTTTGTTTTAAATATTTTGTTTTAATTATTTCTTTTGTTTGAAATTTTATTTTTAGCACGACTGATCAGAGATCAGCAGAGCTTATGCCGTGGTGCGGCGTCCGTCCGTCTGTCTGTCCCGTAAACTTTTTTTTGTAGCGACTACTCCGAAACTACTGACTGGATTTTCATGAAACTTTACAGAAATGTTGCCCATGAAGTCTAGTTGATCCTAGCAAAAATTCATGTTGATGTGAAATCCAAGATGGCCGCCAAATCTAAAAATAGGTTTTTAAAAAAACAAGTTTGTAGCGACAACTTCTTGAAAACTATAAGTGATATTGATATGGGACTTTTTCTAAAATGATCAGCATGACATAATGTTGGTCTTTGTCAAAAATTGTTTTGATTCAACTTTAAACAAGGCTGCCAGCGGCCATCTTTGTTTACATAGAGTTATATAGTACAAACTTGTAGCGACTACTCCTCTGAAACTACTTGGCGGATTTTCATGAAACTTTACAGGAATGTTGCTCTTGATGTCTTATTGATCCTAGCAAAATTTCAGGTCGGCCCGAAATTCAAGATGGCCGCCACAGCTAAAAATAGATTTTTAAAAGATAAGTTTGTAGCGACTACTTCTTGAAAACTATAAGTGATATTCATACTTTTTCTAAAATGATCAGCGTGACATGATGTTGATCCTAGACGAACATTATTTTGATTCGACGTTAAACATGGCTGCCAGTGGCCATTTTTTGTACATAGAGTTATATAGTAAAAACTTGTAGCGACTACTCCTCTGAAACTACTTGATAGATGTTCATGAAACTTTACAGGAATGTTGCACTTGATGTCTAGTTGATCCTAGAAAAATTTCAGGCTGGCCGGAAATTTAAAATGGCCACCACGGCTAAAAATAGATTTAAAATAAATAAATTTGTAGCGCCTACTTCTTGAAAATTATAAGTGATATTGATATGCGTTTTTTCCTAAAATGATCAGTATGACATGATGTTGATCCTTGTCAAAAATTATTTTGATTCAAAGTTAAACATGGCTGCCAGCGGCCATCTTTGTTTACATAGAGTTATATAATGAAAACTTGTAGCGACTACTCCTCTGAAACAACTTGACGGATTTTCATGAAACTTCACACGAATGTTGCCCTTGATGTCTTATTGATCCTAGCAAAATTTCAGGTTGGCTGGAAATTCAAGATGGCCGCCATGGCTAAAAATAGATTTTCAAAAAAAAAGTTTGTAGCGACTACTTCTTGAAAACTATAAGTGATATTGATATGGGACTTTATCTAAAATGATCAGCATGTCATGATGTTGGTCCTTGTCGAAAATCGTTTTGATTCGATGTTAAACATGGCTGTCAGCGGCCATCTTTGTTTACATAGAGTTATATAGTAAAAACTTGTAACGACTACTCCTCTGTAACTACTCGACGGATTTTCATGAAACTGTACAGGAATGTTGCTCTTGATGTCTAATTGATCCTAGCAAAGTTTCAGGTTGGCCGGAAATTCAAGATGGCTGCCATGGCTAAAAATAGATTTTCAAAATACAAGTTTGTAGCGACTACTTCTTGAAAACTATAAGTGATATTGATATGGGACTTTTTCTAAAATGATCAGTATGACTGATGTTGAATCTTGTCGAAAATTATTTTGATTTGACATTAAACATGGCCGCCAGTGGCCATCTTTGTTTACATAGTTATATGAAACTACTTGATGGATTTTCATGAAACTTCACAGGAATGTTGACCTAGCTATCAAAAATCTATCAGTAGAGCTTCAAGGTCATTGACCTCTTGTTATTTTTTTTTTATTTTTTTTTTTTTTTAATTATTTCAGTATTTTTTTTTTTATCTTTTTTTGGTTTTAACGCCATGTTAGCAGGAAGCAGTGCTGTGCCTATTGCATTTTTTTCCCGGTTCATTGATTTTTGATGGAGTTGCAGCCCCTTTACATTTCTTTTTTAAATTTCTTGATTATTATTATTATTATTTTTAATTTTCTTATTTCATTATTATTATTTATTTATTTTTGTTCTTGTTATCGTCGTGTTAGCAGAAGCATTGCTGTGCTTATTGCATTTTTTTTCCGGTTCATTGATTTTTGATGGAGTTACAGCCCCTTGACATTTTTTTTTCAATTTCTTGTCAGCGCTACTCCTCCTAAAAGCCTTGTTGGATTTCCACGAAACTTAGCAGGAAGCATCGGTAAGATGTCTTGTTGTGCATATCGCGCTTTTGTTCCAGTTTGCTGATTTATGACGGAGTTATGGCTCTTTGACATTTTTACTTTAAATTTCTTGTCGGCGCTACTTCTCCTAAACGGCTTGTCCCCCCCACACCCCACCCCACCCCACCCCACCTCCATTTTATGAAATTTCATTCATAGAAGAAAGTGCGACAAATTAAAAAATGCCCATGCCAGACTAGACACAGCAGACATATTGCCCATGATTACCAGGTGATCGATCTAAGGCCATCCTATCCCTGTTGTTTTTGCAATGTTTTAAAAAACTACTGATGGGAATTTTATGTCGACAACCCTTGATATAAGACCTGTTTTAGCCAGTAGAGCATCCACAGGCCCTCTTGGGCCTCTTGTTTTTAATAGAATGGCATTTTGTTTTTAAACAAATGCACTTAAATGTCATCTCAGCAAACGGCAAACTCGATTGTTTTAAACTCTACTGATCAGAGATCAGCAGAGCTTATGCCGTGGTGCGGCGTCCGTCGTCCGTCTGTCTGTCTGTCCGTCCGTCCGTCCGTTAACTTTTTTTTTGTAGCGACTACTCCTCTGAAACTACTGAATAGATTTTCATGAAACTTTACAGAAATGTTGCCCATGAAGTCTAGTTGATCCTAGCAAAAATTCATTTAGATGTGAAATCCAAGATGGCCGCCAAATCTAAAAATAGGTTTTAAAAAACAAGTTTGTAGCGACTACTTCTTGAAAACTCTAAGGGATATTGCTATGGGACTTTTTCTAAAATGATCAGCATGACATGATGTTGGTCCTTGTCGAAAATCGTTTTGATTCGACGTTAAACATGGCTGCCAGCGGCCATCTTTGTTTACATAGAGTTATATAATGAAAACTTGTAGCGACTACTCCTCTGAAACTACTTGGCGG
This sequence comes from Cyrtodaria siliqua, assembly GCA_037043455.1. NCBI lineage: Eukaryota > Metazoa > Mollusca > Bivalvia > Adapedonta > Hiatellidae > Cyrtodaria > Cyrtodaria siliqua. The sequence continues at coordinate 78,593 of JAWPHD010011224.1, forward strand.
ATTTTCATGAAACTTTACAGGAATGTTGCTCTTGATGTCTTATTGATCCTAGCAAAATTTCAGGTCGGCCCGAAATTCAAGATGGCCGCCACAGCTAAAAATAGATTTTTAAAAGATAAGTTTGTAGCGACTACTTCTTGAAAACTATAAGTGATATTCATACTTTTTCTAAAATGATCAGCATGACATGATGTTGATCCTAGACGAACATTATTTTGATTCGACGTTAAACATGGCTGCCAGTGGCCATCTTTTTTTACATAGAGTTATATAGTAAAACTTGTAGCGACTACTCCTCTGAAACTACTTGACGGATTTTCATGAAACTTCACAGGAATGTTGCTCTTGATGTCTAAATGATCCTAGCAAAATTTCAGGTCGGCCGGAAATTCAAGATGGCCGCCACGGCTAAACATAAATTTTCAAAATACAAGTTTGTAGCGACTACTTCTTGAAAACTATAAGTGATATTGATATGGGACTTTTTCTAAAATGATCAGCATGACATGATGTTGGTCCTTATCAAAAATCGTTTTGATCCCGACGTTAAACGTGGCTGCCAGCGGCCATCTTTGTTTACATAGAGTTATATAGTAAAAACTTGTAGCGACTACTCCTCTGAAACTACTTGGCGGATTTTCATGAAACTTTACAGGAATGTTGCTCTTAATGTCTAATTGATCCTAGCAAAATTTCAGATCGGCCAGAAATTCAAGATGGCTGCCACAGTTAAAAATAGATTTTTAAAAAATAAGTTTGTAGCGACTACTTCTTGAAAACTATAAGTGATATTGATATGGGACTTTTTCTAAAATGATCAGCATGACATGATGGTTATCCGAGTCGAACATTATTTTGATTCAACATTAAACATGGCTGCCAGTGGCCATCTTTGTTTACATAGAGTTATATAATGAAAACTTGTAGCGACAACTCCTCTGAAACTACTTGGCGGATTTTCATGAAACTTCACAGAAATGTTGCTCTTGATGTCTAATTGATCCTAGCAAAATTTCAGGTCGGCCGGAAATTCAAGATGGCCACCATGGCTAAAAATAGATTTTCAAAATACAAGTTTGTAGCGACTACTTCTTGAAAACTATAAGTGATATTGATATGGGACTTTTTCTAAAATGATCAGCATGACATGATGGTTATCCGAGTCGAACATTATTTTGATTCCACATTAAACATGGCTGCCAGTGGCCATCTTTGTTTACATAGAGTTATATAATGAAAACTTGTAGCGACTACTTCTCTGAAACTACTTGACGGATTTTCATGAAACTTCACAGAAATGTTGCTCTTGATGTCTAATTGATCCTAGCAAAATTTCAGGTCGGCCGGAAATTCAAGATGGCCACCATGGCTAAAAATAGATTTTCAAAATGCAAGTTTGTAGCGACTACTTCTTGAAAACTATAAGTGATATTGATATGGGACTTTTTCTAAAATGATCAGCATTACATGATGGTGGTCCTTGTCAAAAATCATTTTGAATAGATGTTAAACATGGCTGTCAGCGGCCATCTTTGTTTACATAGAATTATATAATGAAAACTTGTAGCGACTTCTCCTCTGAAACTACTTGACTGATTTTCATGAACTTCACAGGAATGTTGCTCTTGATGCCTAATTGATCCTAGCAAAATATCAGGGCGGCCGGAAATTCAAGATGGCCGCCACGGCTAAAAATAAATTTTCAAAAAACAAGTTTGTAGCGACTACTTCCTGAAATCAAAATCAATCAGTAGAGCTTCAAGGTCATTGACCTCTTGTTTAATTTGCGGCGAAACATCTACAGTCTGACAATTAGGAAGCCCAATCCTACTGGAATTCAAAATTATTAAATATAATTAATGCCAGTAAAATTTACCATATTGCCAGGAGAGATAGTTACTGCCCTAATAAAATACTGTGACTGTCGACCGCCAGAATTCTGCCACGAAAACTGACTGTTTGAATGTACATGAAAAACAGGCTGTTGACCCCCAATTCTAGGCGGGCTATCTATTGAAATACTAATTTATCCGTTGTCAAGAAAGTTTTGATTGCACCCTGTAGTAGAAGAGAAAGCGGAAGTAGAATTAATTGCGAGCATCAGATCAAAGTACCAAAGTACTGAAAGCAGCACAATTAACAATTTGATCCAAAATAAATGAGATTATTGAATAAACAATAATCCTTCTTATTTCGAATCTAACAACAATAACCCCATTGTTTACGCTATTGTGGGGGCACTATATATTATCTCGGAGGTCAAGGTAATCAGGCTGCTATGTTAACAGGCTATTCCACTGGGCATCCCTGTATGCAAATTTCTGCGCATTACAATATGTTGTAGCATGGTCGGTGACATTTCCTTTGATGAATGCAGAGCATTAAATGGTTTAATTTAGGGTAACGAAAGGGGCATGGCTACACCGTACTACAGCTACCGGATATTGGAATTTAGAGCACGGTCACTATGACGTCACAGTGTTACTAGGTACACCATGCTACAAAAAAGATAGAGTCTGTCTCAGCTCGTTGGTTATTTAAATAAGCCAACTCGCTGAGACCAGACTCTATCTATTACTTTAAATACACTAGTAGTCACGTGACAAACTAAGTCATTGCTTACATCATATAGCTTGCGCTGTATGATGTCAAACGTTCTCATCTTGTTCAAGAGGCTTATTAGTGTTATATGTACTGATGCATATGATGGGTTTATATTGGGGGTGGTGCAAGGTTTGGGAGCATGGCAAGTTTGTTGTAACTAACATTTCATTAAAATTACTGTTGAGTTTGTCTTCGTGACGTTTATTACCAAGTGACGTCGTGTAACGTGTGACGTATATTACCAAGTGACGTCGTGTAACGTGGCGCTTCCAACGGATGCAATATACGCGGGGAATTAATGAAACAGCTGTATTTTATCGTAGAATAACATACAGTTGTCTCTTCTTTATGTATATGAAAGACTGCGCAGGACGTGTTAGAATGTTATATAAATGCATGACAGGACTGTACAAATATTTTTTTTACCCACTAGTCCGGGACTAGTCACCCTGTCAAAAGTGACTAGTCCCAAAAAAAGTGTCACTAGTCCCAAAAATTGGGCACAAGTCCTGAATTCTTTTGATTTCTGAATATGTTAAAACTGCGTCTTATTTTAACGGATTTGTGTACTCATTACAATTCATTATACACAGTAAATGAAACAATCCTTATTTACTCTTCAGACAATTAATGTATGTTTCAGTGGTACATATTGTAGACTGCCATTGGGTGAAACAGTAGCAATAGTAAGAATCACATCTGCATTTTTTTTTTAATTTCAATTTATAGATATTGAGTTTCATATTACAGTTCAGATAATCATTTAATGGAGAGAAAAAGTAGTCGTAACATTAAATAGGTAAGGGGCTACAGATACCATTTTACCTAATGCAAAAAATAAACAACATGTGAATTAACAAATCAATATAAACATTGTATTTTTATGTTTTTGTCCTCTACACCAGATGATTTTGACTTTTTGATTGGCTGTATATCACATTCTACATTTTTCCTCTTTTTATTTTTTACTTTCACTTTCACTCTGAATATTTTCCTTATTTTTAACACTGAAATAGTAGAACAAACTCGTTTCATATAGAAAAATGTTTTCCTCTCAATAACTTTATTTTCATTTAAAATATCAAGATAAAGTAAAGCATGTCACAAGTTGTGAAAACTCTGGTGGGAAACACCACATATCATATCCACCATACTGAACAAGCCTAGGGAGAACTATGTATGCACTGGTGAATGTTTTAGGAATGTAAGTTTGCATGGTTGAACTATTTCAGCATTCCAGAAGGATCTGCAGGTGCTACGAAACATAGAAAACCGTCGACTAGAGACTTTGCGAGCCAAGCACAAAGATACATACGATGCAGTGATGTGGTTGAGACAAAACAAACAGTTATTCAAAGGTCAAATATACGAGCCAATCATGCTCTGTGTAAGTACAATATACCAGGCAATCATACTTTTGTAGGTACAAATATGAGCAAATCAAAGACCAAAGTTCTTTCGTCCTCCTTCCGTCAACAATTGCTAAAACCACTTGACTGATTTTGACCGCATTTCACAATGAAATGGATAATCCTTAGATCAATACCTTTAAAAGTTGTACAAGTTAGGTCACTGTCCAAGGTCAAAGATGGCCACCATTACTATAAATAGTCCAAATTTTAACATATATCTTATCAGTGTTTTTTTTTGGCTGTTTTTATAGCCGAAATTCGGTCATATTCCCAATGCCAAAACATACCTTTTTTTCCCAATTAAGAGGAAAAAATTCCCAATTTTAAAAAAAAATAAAAAAAAATTAAAATTATTATTTTTTTTTTTTTTTAGTGTCCCAATCCAATGATTGGGGTTCATTGGATTGGGGTTCAAAAGCTTATAAATTCTTCTGTTTATCTTGGTGTACAAAAAACAGTATTAAAGATATAATTATGAAAGGAAAGCTTTACTTTATATTTTTCCGAATTTTATTAAAAATCGCGCTACAATTCCCAATTTTATGAAAAATCGCGCTAAAATTCCCAATTCCAACGCCATGGGCTATGTTCCCAAAATAGAGAAAAAAAACACTGCTTATGAACAGATTTTGACATTTATGACCACCAAACCTTAAATTTTATAGTTGTCCAAATAAAGTCCCCTTGGTTAAAAATGGCCATGCACCGAGAAGACAGGGTTAAAAGTTTGAGATTTTACTGTTTTACATGAACACATTAAGTTAAAAATCTTCTCTGCATCAATACTGTTCATCTACGAAGGTTTCTCACATGGTGACCCTGGGGTCTTACTTGGCCGCAATCCAGGGAGTTCACATTTTTACATAGAGCTTTATAGCAAAATATTTAAAACAAATATTTTCTCTGAAATTTGCAAGATCTAAAGGTCTAATATTTTGTTTGTAGTGTACGCTTTTGGTCCTCTACATAGTTTGTTCAAATGGTGTTCAGGGGGTCATGTTTGGCCGTGCGCGGAAGGTAACAGTTGAAGTTAGGGAAATTTTTGTTGTTACTTGTACATATGCAAACTTTGGGAACCTTGGTTATTTGAATCCATCGATTTTTTGGTGTTGAATTATATACTGCTGAAAATGCCATATGAAAAAAACATGAATTAACAAAAGCTCCAGGGGAAATATGTTTTACTGCAATGGATAGTACTGCCAGAAAGCTACAAATTGTTAGATATTTATTGTAGATTTAAAAGGTGTGAAGATTTTCCATCCATAATATAACTACATTATTCAGAAATGTAATAACTACCATCAAATGTTATACAGGTTAACATGAAAAATCCAAATATGGCAAAATATTTTGAAAACCACATCAATTTCAACGACATGCGAGCGTTTGTGTGTGACAACAGCGATGATTTCAACCTGCTGATGGACACGATGAGGGAGGAACAGAAGTTGCGTGTGAACGCCGTCAAGACGCCGCCTAGAGTCACCCTGGACAGCTGTCGCCCAAAAATGCCAATTGATGCATACAGGTATGTTTAGTAGTCGCCTGAAATACTTAGCTGTAATTCATTCCATATAAATCTTGTATCAAAATAAATGACTGGGTATTCTTAGGGTGTAACTAGTATATTGCCTTGCTGAGTGTTGCTTGTAATAGTTGTGTTGTGTGGTTTACAAACATATGTTCAAATACGTGATCCACAAAGATTGATTGAATTGGATTTTATAGTCGCACTAACAGCTAAATAAGGCGACTTTCCAGCTTCCATTGGTGGAGGAAGACCCCTGGTGCCCCTCCGGGCAATTTTCGTGCACGGGCGGGCACCTGGGTAGAACCACCAACGTTCCCAAGCAAGCTGGATAGCTTCCTCACAGATCCACAAAGATATTTTGTCTGAGGCTCATAATTATATTTAAATAAAATATTAAATATTTTAATCAGAACATGGCTCAATGCATACATTATATGGGCAGGATGGTGGCTTTAAATTTTCTTATTTTAAGGACTATTTCATTAAAACATACCCGGGACCCTATGAAGGAAATTTAATAAATATCTAGGGGGAACCCTATTTTATGAAATTTGGTTTTTATGCCCCCCGAAAAGTTTCGGGGGCATATAGTAATCGCACCGTCCGTCTTTCATTCCGCAGTTTGTGTCCGGACTGTACCTTCAAAACTCCTGCATGGATTTTTAATTAACTTGGCACAAGTAATCAGCATAACAAGACGATGTGTCGCACGCAATACCCAGGTCCGTACCTCAAAGGTCAAGGTCACACTTACGGTTCATAGGTCAAGAACAGGTACGCAATTTCATGTCCGAACCGTAACGTCACAACCCCTGCAGGGATTTTTAAATAACTTGGCACAAGTGATCACCATAAGAAGACAATGTGTCGCGCGCAAAACCCAGGTCTTCAAGGTCACACTTGGAGGTCAAAAGTCAAATCGTGTCCGGTCAATAACTCTGGCATTCATGGACGGATTTTCAAATAACTTGGCACAAGTGATCACCATAACAAGACGATGTGTTGAGCACAATACCCAGGTCCGTACCTCAAAGGTCAAGGTCACTATTGCAGTTCATAGGTCAAAAACAGGTACACATTTTCGTGTCCCGACTGCAACGTCACAACCCCTGCAGGGATTTTTAAATTACTTGTCACAAGTGATCACCATAACAAGACGATGTGTCGTGCGCAAAACGCAGGTCCGTATGTCAACGGTCAAGGTCACACTTGCAGTTCATAGGTCAAAAACAGGTACGCAATTTCGTGTCCGGACCGTAACGTCACAACTCCTGCAGGGATTTTTAAATAACAAGACGATGTGTCGCGCGCAAAACCCAGGTCTTCAAGGTCACACATGGAGGTCAAAAGTCAAATCGTGTTCGGTCAATAACTCTGGCATTCATGGATGGATTTTCAAATAACTTGGCACAAGTGCTCACCACAACAAGATGATGTGTCGCGCACAAAATCCAGGTATGTGGCCCCAAGGTCAAGGTCACACAGAGGTCAAATTGTGTCCGGTCAAAAACTTTTGCATGCCTGGATGGATTTTCAAATAACTTAGCACAAGTGCTCACCACAACCAAACGACGTGTCGTGCACAAAATACAGGTCCATGGCTCCAAGGTCAAGGTCATACTTAGAGGTCAAAGGACACTTCGGGGGCATTTTGTCACTTGCAGTGATATTTCTTGTTTAAACTCAA
>JAWPHD010011225.1:0-85824 GCA_037043455.1 Cyrtodaria siliqua
CATTCGGCCTTACTTTCTTTAACCATAAGTATATTGGACACAAATTAAATACGAGGGATGTTAATAAAACACCCAGAAAAGTGATGTTAAATTGTTTATTAGCATTATTTATATAGCATTCGTTCTTAATTTACCGATTTCATAATTATTATGGTTATCATACTTCTTTTTAACGATGATTTTATCATGCAATGCTGGTCGGATGTGCGACAAATAGTAACCAACTCCTTCTTGCTGATCCGGGAATTATCAACGTTTTCTGTGACTAGTATTAAGAATGTAACATAGGAAGACATGGTAGAACGCCTGCCTCGCATGCGGGAAGTCGTGGGTTTAATACCCGGCCAAGTTATACCATTATAGATTTTTTTGTGTTTTTTTTGAGGGAATTTTTTTAAATCAAAAGCTTCGACAATTTCAGATAAATATGAAATCAACTGCAAACAGAATTTTTCACTGTTACATTAAACCTAATTAAAAGGGGTATTACTATTACCTATAGTTACATCGTTCAGTACTTAAACAAGAGCTGTTGGAGAACAGCGCAGCTCGACTATTCGACTTTTCGGAGAATAATAAATTATATAGTTAGTATATACACCATCGGAAAACAAGGCTAAAACAATGTGGGGTGGGGATGGGGCTTGTATAGGAACTCGGGCTGATATAAAATTATGTGAAATTTTATTATTTTTATCTGTTTTAACCCAAAATTGCTGTCATTTTAAAGAAATTTGTGGTTGAAAGGTAACTCCGGGAGGGAGCTGATATCTGGCAATTTTTATTGTGGCCTCATTAAAAAAAAATATTGATATTTCATCTGTGTATTTGAATTTAATCTAAATTGTTTTATATGTGAATGATTGCGTTCAAATTAACATATTAATATCCAAATAATGCAGGTGGGGGGAAGATAAAAAAAATAAAATCGAGTTTGGTGAGGGGGTTGGGGGTGGGGGTGGCGAGGGTTAGGGCAACATATATGTGTAAGAAGCTATGTGTAAGAATTGACCAAAACAACAAAGAAATATGCAAACCAAATAGGCAAACCAAATAAAATAAAAATATTCCAGTTTCGAGTGTTTGGGGTGTGTGAGGCGGGGGGGGGGGGGGGGGGGGGGGGGGGGGGGGGGGGGGGGGGCAACATGTGTAAGAATTGACAAAGGTAACACAGAAATATGTATAAAACAAAGTTTCGAGGGGTGAGGCAGTGGAGGGAGCAACATATGTGTAAGAAGCTATGTGTAAGAAATTACTAAAAGGCGGGAGTGGGGAGTGGGGGGGGGGGTGGGGGGGGGAGGGGGCAACATATACGTGTAAGACTAAAACAACACAGAAACATGTAAAAAAAAAAAAGTGTGGAGGGGGGGGGGGGGGGGTCCCAATATGAGTGAAGTATGAATCAGATGTATAATGCTATAAGAAATCCCCAACCAAAATTAAAGATATATGCAAACCTAGATCTGCCTTTATTGCACATTTTATGAGTCATCACAATTTGGGTTCCATGGGAGCCCAGAATTTGAAGAAGACAAAATTACTTACCCAACCCTTCACAGCATACTATAAGGAAACCAATTCCCAAATTTAGTTAGCTAGGACAAGAAATGTAAGAGATGTAGACTTGTAAACACAGCTTACACGCAAAATTTGATGTGAAACAGACACATTTTAAGGACTAACAGAATTTGGTTTCCATGGGAGCCCAGGGGTTACAGGAACCAAAATCACTTAAGTAGCCCTTAAGATAATGCTATAAGGAAGCTAATGGCCAAATTTGGTTGTGCTAGGGTAAGAAATGTAAGAGATATAGACTTGTAAACACAGCTTACACGCAAACCTTGATTTTTGACGCCGGAGTGATTACATAAGCTCTCTTATTCTTCGAATAGTCGAGCTAAATTTTTATTGGTGAAAACATTAAAACATTTTGAAATTCTGTTTTTTATTTAATCGACTTGCAATAGTTATCTTTCTCACTCACAAAAACATCCAAGATCCTATTAAAGCAAGGTTACTGAGTAAATATACTGAAACTTATTTATGTTGACACATTCAAGGGCCAAAACACATTACCCTACTTGATAATGGTCCTTATTGGGTATGTCACAGTTTGTTCAAACATTCTATAATATCAGGTTTGGTGAAAGTCATATATCATTTACTTAAGTTTTGTATAAACATTATTTCGTTATACTTTACATCAAGGGCAATAACTCAGTAAAAATACAACATGCATCAGCTTTCTAACTCCTACAAAATATAATGGAAACAACCTTTCAGCCAAAATTAGGTGATAGTCAAATATCAATAAGTGCCTAACAAGCTAAAATTGGCTCGTTTTTCAATAATTAAGGGCAATAACTCATTTTGCTCATTGTCAAACTTGTCCAAGATCTTATTGAAACAAACTTTCAAATCAAATTTGGTGAAAATCTAAAACTATTTACTGTTGTTATGACATTAACAAAAGCTGTGATAGTGGATGACTGTCAACAACAGTGTGCTCCTTCATAAGCCTGCATGACCTATTGGCCAGGAGAGCTAAACAATCATCCATCAAACTCAATGGTGCTCCTTCATAAGCCTGCATGACCTATTGGCCAGGAGAGCTAAACAATCATCCATCAAACTCAATGGTGCTCCGTCATAAGCCTGCATGACCTATTGGCCAGTAGAGCTAAACAATCATCCAGTAAACTCAATGGTGCTCCTTCATAAGCCTGCATGATCTATTTACCATCCAGCAAACTCAATGGTGCTCCTTCATAAGCCTGCATGACCTATTGGCCAGTAGAGCTGAACAATCATTCAGCAAACTCAGTGGTGCTCCTTCATAAGCCTGCATGACCTATTTACCATCCATCAAACTCAATGGTGCTCCTTCATAAGCCTGCATGATCTATTTACCATCCAGCAAACTCAATGGTGCTCCTTCATAAGCCTGCATGACCTATTGGCCAGTAGAGCTAAACAATCATCCAGTAAACTCAATGGTGCTCCTTCATAAGCCTGCATGATCTATTTACCATCCAGCAAACTCAATGGTGCTCCTTCATAAGCCTGCATGACCTATTGGCCAGTAGAGCTGAACAATCATTCAGCAAAATCAGTGGTGCTCCTTCATAAGCCTGCATGATCTATTTACTATCCAGCAAACTCAATGGTGCTCCTTCATAAACCTGCATGATCTATTTACCATCCAGCAAACTCAATGGTGCTCCTTCATAAGCCTGCATGATCTATTTACCATCCAGCAAACTCATTGGTGCTCCTTCATAAGCATGCATGATCTATTGGCCAGTAGAGCTAAACAATCATCCAGAAAACTCAATGGTGCTCCTTCATAAGCCTGCATGACCTACTGGCCAGTAGAGCTAAACAATCATCCAGCAAACTCAATGCTGCTCCTTCATAAGCCTGCATGATCTATTTACCATCCAGCAAATTCAATGGTGCTCCTTCATAAGCCTGCATGGCCTATTGGCCAGTAGAGCTAAACAATCATCCAGTAAACTCAATGGTGCTCCTTCATAATCCTGCATGACCTATTGGCCAGGAGAGCTAAACAATCATCCATCAAACTCAATGGTGCTCCTTCATAAGCCTGCATGACCTATTGGCCAGTAGAGCTAAACAATCATCCAGCAAACTCAATGGTGCTCCCGAAGGCAAAGGTAGAACAGAGAATTCTGGTTATTCTATTATCAACTAATTTAAACCCAAATGTTTTAAGGACAATGTATAATGTTTGAGTGACCTGTTCAAGATCAAAGTTCAACTAATTTAAATCCAAATATTTAATGGCAAAGTAATACATTTTAGTGACTTGTTTTAGGTTAAATCTCAACTAATTCAAATCCCAAAATTGAATGGCAAAGTAATACTTTTGAGAGTCTTGTTTATGGTCAAATCTCAACTAATTCAAAGCTAAAAATTTAAGGCAAAGTAATACATTACCCAAAATCAAAGCTTAGTGATGAAACATTGGCTAAAAACCATTAGCTGGAGTCAACTAGACCCTTCCCACCTTTCCTCACTCCACTAACACATACACACATTTTCCCCTTGACCCTACTGCTCATTTTCTTATAAATAGAAATTTCTGTTCAAGACAAATGATGGCTTCAGTGAAACAAACAATGGACTGCCACAAAGCACTCACTGACCCGATTTCACAAGCCATGAAATGGATCAGATGGAGTTCAAACTGTTCAGAAAAAACAGATCGATTTCTATTAATACTTGAATAATACATTTTGAAATGTTAAAATAATCAATAAAAGATTATATATCCCCAACAATTAAATGTAAATAAACAGCACATGTTGTTTTCATTTCGGTCTTTTATATGTTAAGCTAACAAGTTAACATATAACTGAACTTTTGGCAAAGGATCGCAAGATAAATTGAACCATTATTTCACTATGTAAATATTTATGTTTGGAAAGTCTCTGACAATGTTTGCGCTTGACCTTGCTATGACCCAGTTTTAGGTCAGTAAATCAAAAGCTTCGACAATTTCAGATAAATATGAAATCAACTGCAAACAGAATTTTTCACTGTTACATTAAACCTAATTAAAAGGGGTATTACTATTACCAATAGTTACATCGATCAGTACTTAAAATTGGGATCTTAGGTAATGTTAATGTTAAAATTTACAATTTTGAAGGTTGATACGTGTTACAATTTACCCTGATACTGTTGTAGCTTTCAATAAAATAAGATTTAAAAATTATTTTTCAAAAAAAAAAAAAATTACAAGCATAATTAATTTTGTATATATATATCTGCATTAGGCCAAAAAAAAATATACCTGTGTTTCCGGTGGCCCGACCTACCCTATTTTTAAGGGGCCGACCCTAAAACTTTTTATTTTATTTTTTTATTTGTTCTGAACAATGATTTATCACAATATATCGAGGTAAACTGACATCACAGAGAAACTTTCATCTGTATCATCAACTTGTATGGGGTTAGAATCTCACAATATCTTGCTCCAAAAAAAAGAAAGAAAATGTCTACCTACCGACCCTATTTTTTTAGAGCATGCAATAGGAAACACACCTAATTTTTTTTTTGGCCTTACTTTAAAAGACACAGGCTTGGAAATGGCCAGTAATAGGTACACTACCAATTTTGCCGTATATAAGAATCAAATTATTATTATATGATTCACATATGATACCTATTATATTGTTACTTTTATAAAAGGAGCAGTACATGATTCTTATATAACACCTATCATACAAGAATCACACAAGTATCATATGAGAATCATAGAAAAGTTGAAAAATAGTTTTTTCATTAAAACCTGATATGAAAATGTGTGGGTTTTAAACTTGAAGCTTTTATGAATGTATTCTCATATATATATATATATATATGTGCAAATTATATGAAACTCCTATTATATAAATATCATATGATAGGTTTTATATGAGAATTATAGGTGGCTCCTTTTATATAAGAATCATGATTCTCATATGTAGGTTATATATATACTAATAATTCACTCGATGGTGGTATGCACAACAAGTCATTCAAAGACCCAATTATACAATTTACAAAATTTCTTTTCCTTGGATTATGCAGGATAGATATAATCTGGTTTATTATACAATTATCTTTCACTCGGATATGATTTAGTTTTATATGTTTAAGGCTCACAACTAAAAAGCATAAAAGCAGAAAATCTATTGTTCTTGAATATATGACAGAGATAATGGCAACCACTACCGTTACCATTATCATCTTAAGTTCATATCGCAAGAAGTACCTTATTTTTGACATTAATATGTACATTTTAAGGCACATCATGGCATGGAGTTTTTTCAGATATGAAGTAACCTTCGTCATATCACTGTGGGATTACCACAGTATATAACATGCGTCGCAGTGTTGTAATGGTTAGTGCCTCGGTTTAGTAATCAAGGGAGCGTGCGTTCTATCCCAGCCTGGAAAAAATTTGGATTAATTCTCAAAATACTTAAAACAGAATTTCACACCTGACCAGTCCTTCGGATGAGATTTAAAACCGAGGTCTGCTTGCTAAATTTTCCAGCACAAGGGAGGATAAATAAACAATTAAATACACCACCAATTTTATAGGCATGGAATCATCATCATCATCATCATCATCATAATCATCACCATCATACAATCATCATAATCATGATTCTCACACCACCATCATCATCACCACCACAACCACTACCACTGCACCACCATCATCCTCACCACCACAACCACTGACACCATCATCATTATCATCCTCACCACCATCATCAGCAACACCACCATCACTCTGAGGCTGACAAACACCATCCCCACCATCATGACATCACCACCATCTCACCACCTGTATCACCCCAATCCAGCAGTAAGGGAATAATCAATGTGGGTCTGACTAACAATGCCTCCTGCTGAGATGTTCAGGGAGTACTTCAGGTGATTTACGTGTCTAACACATGCAATATAGCACCAGAGTGTACAACCCAATGTTTGCATAGTGAATACAAATAAAACAATGAGGAAGTGAATAGATCTACCTTTATACATTTATAGCTTGTCGAGATATTTTGATACCGGGTTGAACAAACACCTTGCCGTATATCTCCTAATAGCAGCACCAGGCCTTGAATTCACCAACCATTCTTGAGAATATTCTTAGACTTAAGCCCAAGTATGCAAATTTCAATCACAAATATTTCTATAACTTTCAAGTATAAACGTTCATAACAATCTGCTATGTATACATTTGATTAATACTAATAAATATCATCTTCATACTTTTGTTTACCTTTGAAAGTCATGGGAATATTTTTGAACAAAATTTGAGTACTTGAGATCAAGTCTAAGAATAGTTTGAAGAATGGTTGGTGAATTCCAGGCCTGGGCGCTGTTCAAAAACGTATACAATTTAAAACAAACAAGAAAATCTGTAGTACTGATGGATGCTCCCCGAAATTACAAAGGGCAATACCTCTAATTTGAATGATGACAGAGTTATGGTTCTTGCACTTCCTCTAATTGCCCTCTATCATTTGTGTGAAGTTTCATTGCAGTCCCATCAGTAGTTTTGAAATTATGCTCCAGATAAAAATTCTAAGTATAAAATTACAAAGGGCTATAACTCTAATTTGAATGATGACAGAATTATGGTTCTTGCACTCTGCACCTTCTCTCATTGCCCTCTATCTGTGTGTGAAGTTTTATTTCAGTCCCATCAGTAGTTTTGAAGTTATGCCCCAGACAAAAAAAAAAAAGTATAAAATTACAAAGGGCAAAAACTCAGTGGAAAATTATCGAACATTATCGAACCGGAATGTCACGACAACATGCGCATCACCACTTGATATTGATCCTTCCTATTAGGGGAAATACGGTAGTTTATTACATTTGTATCATTCATGAGTGCAGTAATGAAAAACAAAATAAGAACTTAATTTAAAACATGCAACATATTAAAGGAACACATGGTAATCCAATTCTTTAAAAACTTGTGGTGTCACGTTAGTGTTTCTACATAACTGGCAAACTTTACTGAGCTATGCCGCGGTGTACCGGTATCACTCGTTTTCCGCTCTATTCACTTCGGGCGGTTGCGTGCGCAACAATTCGGCATATGCCACATGGCCCGCTTAAAACAGCATGGTGCATTTAGGTGTACTGGTCACGTGACCGGCATATACCGCATATGCTGATCGGCATATACAATAAAGTGCACCCAACGTTAATATTAATTATTTGAATCAATTTGCATATAACTACATGTAATCATATTGCACCAATAATAACGTAGCAAAATGAGAAACAACTGAAAGATTAAAAAAATTATTTAATTATATGCAAGCAGATTTGTGATACAGTATTAATAAATCGAGGTGATAATTTTGATTTCTTGACAGTTACTTCAACATTGATATGTGACCCTTTAATATGATACCAGTCTACATATGCATCAATATTGCTCATCGCCAAACTCGTCCCAGATCTTATTTAATGAAAGCATCATGTAAAATTTTGTGAAAATCGGAATTAATAAATTTACTCAAGTTAGCATGATCAAAACAAACAGCTCATGAAAGATGGATGGATGGCGGTCAGCGCACCATTGCACATGCTTATCTGGCCTTTAGCAAGTAGAGCTAGAAATTACTCACTTAAAGAAACTAACCCGACAAATAACGGGGAAAAATACACTGCGAAAAAAAATTTCTGGTCATATAATAATGTATATGTGCCGATGAAAATAAAAAAATTCAAGGTTTTTTTAAATACCCGTGATTGAATATGCGTAAAATGTATTATGAGTTAGTAACTCTTAATTCGACGCTCCAGTTTTGGGGTGTAGCCTGGCTGGTTAACGCCGGTTATATTGTGTCTATAGTGTTTGGATTCTCAAAATATGTAAGTTACATATATACCTCGTCGTCAGTAGGTTTAGAAACGGTGTACATATTTTGTAAAATTTGACTGTTGTTCGTGGCCGAGTGGTTAACGTCTCTGACTTGAAATCTCTTGCCCCTCACCGCTGTAGGTTCGATCCCTCAGGGGCCTAGGAATCTTTATGTGAGGAAGCTATCCAGCTGGCTTGCGGAACGTCGGTGGTTCTACCCAGGTGCCCGCCCGTGCACGAAAATTGCCTGGAGGGGCACCTGGGGTCTTCCTCCACCAATGGAAGCTGGAAAGTCGCCATATGACCTTAGCTGTTGGTGCGACTATAAAATCCAATTCAATTGACTGTTGTTGGCGGGATAGCTACTTTATGTTGTTTCTTTGAAATATCAATATCATTCTATTTCACATTCATTTTAAATAAACACTTGGCCATTAATAATTAAAGTCAAAGAAAGTGCTTTGTACTATGAAAGTACAAGTAAACAATGTGATATTGGTTAGATATTGTTTAGGTCATAAATAAAATTAGTATTAGTATGTTCTCAGCTCATTTAGCCAGACTCCACGTACCATATTCTCCCTAATAAGAGTGCCCCATCCCCCCCCCCCACCCCAACCCCCCTTTTCAAAAAAATTAAAAATAAAATGAAGATCTTTAAAAATACACTTTTTTTAACATGTAAATTTTTTGACCTTTTGTATCCTTCCAAAAAATGCATAATTAAATTATTTTTATTTTTTACGTTTTATAAGAGCACCTCCTTGGCATTTTGCACTGCGCCCGGGCGATACTATTAAGGGAAATACAGTAGGGAAAATGAGTAATTAATTGATCAGGAAACTTCCCGACAACAAGGAAATGTGCTTAGTTAATATTTAATGAATCAAAATAAACCTTGACATGATTGTCATTTTTATCTTACTTTCTACATAATTATCACATTATGATAGAAAATAAATCAATGATTCAGCCAAGAGTAAACAATAAATCTTATACGGTGTTATACAGTTACTGAGGTGCCAACCTTGAATAGATTCTTCAAGTTAGTACGCTCTCCATAGAGAAGTTTTCCTCAGAATTTGGTTAACAAGCGGCACAGCCTGTCAGTGCAGACGCATGTCTGTTAACTTGTTTAATGATGTTAGGATGTTTCTGAGATACAAGCTTACATACAAAACTTTAACCAAATTTGACTAAGTATTAAAAAGGCGCCATAATTTTGTTAAAATAAAAGCAAGAGTCATAGAACAGTGGCTCTTTCCATTATAAATGTCAAGTAGTTTCCGAGATACAAGCTTACATACAAAACTTACACCAGAGGATGTGGAGGACAATGACTATCAATCAGTGATAATATGATTTTTTTTTTCTTCAACCCAGTCAAGCTAAAATTAATGTTTTGTATTAAATTCTAAAATTTTGGGATACAAACTTTAAAGGGACACTGTCCGTAAGTAAGCAGATATTGAGCATAACCAAATAACTGGCTGACTTTTATTCAGTGAAATGTATACATGAAAACATGAGGATAGACCCTAAGAAGTATGTAGGAATACATTCGTGAGTTTGAAAAAAAAAAAGTTTTAATTATAATATGTAAATAAAGTGGGACCCACAATATTTACCTTTTCCGCGATCACGTGACTTCCATTAGCGCATTATGTTACCACCACAGTATATATTGCGAAATATGTATAGCCCGCTTAGCTCAGTTGGGAGCGTTGCCGACCACTTTACGCTCACGCACACTATTATTACGTTAAGTGTAATTTTAGTTTGGGCTGCGAGTTCAAACGCACAAAGCGGATTTACTTTTTTTTGTACCGCGATTGAATTCCGATAAACAATCTTGCTTTTAATTAGTTAATATTCAATAATGTTTAGTGTGTAATGTTTGCGAACATAATAAGTGTGTGTTTTATAAGCTAAACGTTACGGACAGTGTCCCTTTAAGAGTGTCTCAAGGATAATTTAGGTTTTAGCAATACATTAAACCCTTTTTATGATAGAAATTCTAAACAAAAAGTAGTTTCCGAGATACTAGCTTAAATACAAAACTTTAACCAGGGGATGCAGACGACGACGATCAAATGGTGACATTATACCTCATCAATTTTTTGTCAAAAACAGAATGCTAAAAACGATTGACAAATACCAAGAGAAAAATTCTTTAAGTTCTATGTTATTAAAACTTCTAAAGATATCTGATTTCAGAATAAAAGGATTTTCACCAGCTCAAATTTATGTCTCTTGCACTCATTTTATTAAAGACAGAATATGCTTAGTAAAATGAAACAAGTTTCAAAACTTCGGGAATTTTTCAATTCAATCTTTTGAATAGAATAATACTTCGCAGTTATGCCATTAGTTTCAATACTATATCACAACAAGAAATGTCACCAATAAGTGACAAATTCCCCCCATTTTTATGACTCATTTGACCTCCAGTGTGATCTTGATCTTTGAGGTACGGACCCGATTCTTCAACAAGACAAACCTTCTCATTGTGGTTAACGTTTGTATGAAGTTTCATGGAAATCCTTTCAGTTCTTTCAAAGTTTTGGCTGAGACACGATTGTTTCGAACAGAAATGTTTTGGACGGATTCGGAGGCAAAAAAACTCATTTCAACTAATGCACTATTACAGTATATTATGTTGTGTGCCATTAAAGGGACAAACAGCTCTATTATTGGGAGTTCCGAAAAACTTGGAAAAAGGTTACAAATAAGATATGGCCATTTGAACGTTGTTCTAAAATGGATTTGGAGATGCCATTTCGAGAACTATGATGTCATAGTTGCAAATTACCATATACGGAATATTGATAAATATCATTTAAAGCAAATAAAATCTCTTCAAATGGTCATTTAGAACTGTGATGTCATAGCTCTCAAAACGGCTTCCATATTCGTTTCAACAGAACCTTCAAACGATCATACCTTCTTTGTTTATCATCCGATTTTGATAATTCATTCACCCTTTTCCAAGTTTTTCAGAACTCTCAATAATAATGACTGTTTGGCTGTGTCGCTACATTCCCTTTAACCAATGAATATCATCTCCATTAAGGTTGGAATTAAACATCTGAGGCTTTAAAGGGACACATGGCAATCTTTATTTTTTAAAAACTCACGGCGTCCCGATAGTTTTTCTGGATAACGTGTTTTTGTTCAATCTTTAATATTAATTATAAGAATAGTATTAAGCAATTTGTTTATATTGCATATTATTAACTTTTTGATATTATTGCACCAAAAATATTTTAAAACTTATAGTATAATAAGACGAAATAGTGAATACTTAAAATTTGATTTATTTAAATGTAACCAAGGTAAAAGTAACAATGATACTGGATATATAAATCGAGACACCCATTTCAAACACTTCAAGATTGCCGTATGTCTCTTTAAAAAACACAATTCAAAACTTTTTACACAACACGGCCAACTATTAATATTTGCATAAAAGTTCAGAGAACTTTGAATAAACAAGTAAATGGCGACCGTGGGGAAACTCACCATTACTGAATGTTTATGCTTAACCAGATTACAGGCTTAATTACTTTCTTAGTTTATAATAGAAACCTTGATTGTTTTAACTGAATAACATTGTATTCTCCAAATGGCTTTATAATAGCATTACTACCCCACCCCAAAAGCAATATTCACTATGATGGGAAAATGGCGTTTTAACAATTTTAAAAGGAAAACAAAACGGAAAACAGCATACACATTACAATGTTTGATATTGCTTTTTGTTATGTTTTTTTGTTTTTTTTGATGATAGCAATTTCTGAAAGTCGCACTGGCCTGCCAACATGTTAATCTGTGTAGACATCATTTTCTTTGTCAATTACTTTGATACAGAGTTTGAGATAGCGGGCTACTATCAGTAGTACTCAGTTAGTTGATGAGTAGTACTCAGTTGTCAAGTGGTATTTAGTTGATGAACAGTACTCAGTTGGTTGTCAAGTAGTACTCAGTTAATTGTTGAGTAGTACTTAGTTGATGACTAGTACTTAGTTTACAAGTTGTACTCAGTCAGTTGTTGAGTAGTACTCAGTCAGTTGTTGAGTAGTACTCAGTCAGTTGTCGAGTAGTTCTCAGTTAGTTGTTGAGTAGCACTCAGTTGTTGAGTAGTACTCAGTTGTTGAATAGTACTCAGTTGTTGAATAGTACTCAGCTGTTAAGTAGTACTCAGCTGTTGGTTAGTACTCAGCTGTTAAGTAGTACTCAGTTAGTTGTTGAGTAGTACTCAGTTGTTGAATAGTACTCAGCTGTTAAGTAGTACTCAGCTGTTGGTTAGTACTTAGATGTCAAGTAGTACTCAGTTAGTTGTTGAGTAGTACTCAGTTGTTGAATAGTACTCAGCTGTTAAGTAGTACTCAGCTGTTGGTTAGTACTTAGATGTTGAGTAGTACTCAGTTAGTTGTTGAGTAGTACTCAGTTGTTGAATAGTACTCAGCTATTAAGTAGTACTCAGCTGTTGATTAGTACTTAGATGTCGAGTAGTACTCAGTTAGTTGTTGAGTAGTACTCAGTTGTTGAATAGTACTCAGCTGTTAAGTAGTACTCAGCTGTTGGTTAGTACTTAGTTGTTGAATAGTTAGTTGTTGAGTAGTACTCAGTTAGTTGTTGAGTAGTACTCAGTTGTCGAGTAGTTATCCATTGTTGAGAAGTACTCAGTTGTCAAGTAGTACTAAGTTATCGATCAAGTAGTAAGTTGTCTAGCTGCTGAGTAGTACTCACTTGTTGAGCAGTACTCATCTGTTGAGTAGTACTCATTTCTGAACATACACTGGCCAGAATGGACTATAACTACACTGACCTGTACTGATGCTGTGAGTGGACATACACTAGACAAACTAGACTATAACCACACTAACCTGTACTGAAGCTGTGAGTGGACACACACTGGCCAGATACTGGACGGTCTCGAGGTGTTGACCTAGTTTATAATGGTGACCTTTACCCTGGCTGTACAGCCACTCGGCCTTCAATCTGAAACGTATGTGATGAAATTAGATGCAGAAGCAGTTATAATGCCTATGGAAAATGTGTACGAGCAAATTCCAGAACATTTAACCCAGTGCAAATTTCAAGTCAAGATTTTAAAAAGAAGTCAGAAAATTGCAAATAAAATCAAATAGAAAATAAACCTATTACTGACAACATATAACAGTACAAGAAGTCATCCTACTAGAAGTGTAACATTGCCTCATAAAAATAAATTCTTAAGATTTTTTAAGTTTGCAATCTTACTTTTCAGGCAGACGTAACCAAACAGATTTCATTTTCTTGCCTACTGATAAGGATATTATGAGTGCTGGGAAATCTGATCTTACACATGGGGGTGGATAAAAGCCTCACGCATCAACAATGATGTTGATAACATCAACAGTTGCATGACGTCATTGTGTAAATAAATGTAAAACGTCAGCTTGATGGTGATGTCCACGAACAATATGTGAATGGTATCCAAGACAAAGAATCAATCGTGGCTATCCATCCGGTGAAGATAGGGAAATGCCAACCCTCTGTGTACAGGGCTATCTCTAATTTTTGTAACAGGTGGCTACTTTGATTTGACAGGCGGCTACCATTAGTGATCGAGCAAAGCGAGTGAGGTTGTTAAGGGTCCACGGGCAATATCATCCGCGGATAAGCATGGGGTCTAATTACATGCAATCTCTTGTTTGGTGCTAATTAAGGTCAGGATTTTTAGTTATTTTATGATTCTTTCGGATGATGAAATAATTCAATAATATTTGATACTGATTTAAAAAAAAAAATTGTTACAGCCAGCTCGAAATTCAAAACAGATGGCAAATATAGCCGGCTGCCGGTTATTAGAGACAGCCCTGGTATATATACCTCTGTTTAATCGGAACCTGGGCAGAGACTCACTTTCGATCAATCAAAACAAACTACATGGTTAAAATTCCATTTCTGCCCATTAAAGATTATTATAGGCTATTTTAAAACCACTGATACCATCGGGAAACAACCTTGAACATAAATAACATATTACAAACTTGACTTAATCATCGACTGAAATTTGTCAGTAGATCTTTTTTTTAAATGACAGTTAAAGTCGTTTGAGCAACACATGACACTCTGATCTGATAAGCTCTTTTCCAGCATTTTTAATTTCACTCTCGTGGTACCTAACAGAAACTTCTAATTTTGCGGTTGGGTGCCCAAAATGTCTTTAGCTTAATAAGACATTTACATGCATTATATATTATATAACATTCCATGGGTCTTGAAATATGAATATATAAATGACCCGAATTTTGTAACATTGTATTTAAAGCAACACACGGCAACCTTGATTTTTTTTTTAATTTTCACCATCCCGTCAGTTTTTCTACATATTAAATTTGCATATTAACAAATCCTGACTAATAATTATGCGATTATTTCAATTTTTTTTGTTGCACATTACCAATTGTTGATCCTATTGCACCAATAATATATTTAAACATATGGTAGAATAATAAAAAAATCTTGAAAGCTCCCAATTGTATTACCTTGTATTTAAATATATTCGAACAGGTTAAAGTCAAATAATACTGGATTAATAATTTAAGGCGTAAAGTCATTGAGGATTCTCCTACTGAAACAATGACGTAGGGACTATAATCCTTAAAATTGCACACACTTTTCAGCTTTTGCGCGCAATATGACCTATTTATGTGTCGACATGCCGTAAAATATAATTCATTCAGTCACACACACTTTTTCCTCAGATCAATATTTCAAGATTACTATCTGTCCCTTTAATATTGTTTACGCAGGTCAACATAAGCTTATTAAATTCAAAGATAAATATCAGCAGATGACTTACGTTTCCTTCTCTGTGACATTATACCCATCCAGGATCTCCAGCCCCGGGCACCAGTTGACAGCGTACGGGCGATAATCAAACCCACTTTGCAATAGTTAAGGCACATGTAACATGAAAAAATGTTTCTTTATTCTATTTGAAACAAATTAATTACTACTCAACATACGTTAATATATCTTAAAGACACTAGTTTAGAATATCTTTCAACATTAGCTAAATGCACGCATTTTGACTAAACATTGGCTAATTCAAACAAGTTTCCCCATTGAATTCATCTAAACATTTATTCTGAAAAGTGATGCCTTTAAACATTATAGGTTTCCATAATAATACCGTAAGGCAAACGCCACCGTTTGATTTTGAGTATTGAAGGCATGAGGCAACCATGAGGAAATCGTCAAATTCCAACATTACAAGTGTAGACTCATCACTCAAAAATATTCATTGCGTTTGATATTATTCATTCTAACACGACCTCCACAGTCTTTCATATACACAAAGAAGAGAGACAGCTGTATGTTATTCTACGATAAAATACAGCTGTTCCATTAATTCCCCGCGTATATTTCATCCGTTGGAAGCGCCACGTTACATGACGTCACTTGGTAAATATACGTCACGAAGACAAACTCGACAGTAATTTTAATGAAAAGTTAATTACAACAAACTTGCCATGCTCCCAAATCGTGCACACCCCCGATATAAACCCATCATATGCATCGGTACATATAACATTAATAAGCATCTTGAACAAGGTGAGAACGTTTGACGTCATATAGCTTTTTGACGTCATATAGCGCAAGCTATATGACGTAAGCAATGATTTAATTGTTTGTCACTTGACTACTAGTGTATTGAAACGCAGAACTTTGCATACGGGGGCGCCCAATGCAACAGCCTGTAAACATAGCAGCCTGATTACCTTGACCTCCGAGATAACATATAGTGCACCAACAATATCGGAAACAATGGGGTTATTGTTGTGTTAGAATCGAAATAATAAATACGTACCTGTATTTTATCGGTGAATAAAATACAGTTAGTCGTTCGGATGCGAGTAATAAAATCACTCGTGCTAACGCACTCGTGATTTAATTACTACGCATCCGAACTCCAAACTGTATTTTATTCACCGATAAAACACAGGTATATATTTATTATTTCTTAAATAACAGCATGTGAACCTGTGAATGGTACCAGACTAAAGGATACGGTACAGAGGCGGTCATGAGGACACACGGGTTGTTCATCACCGACAGTTGCTGTAGTTCAGGAAGGCACGATAGGAATGATACCTGAAATGGTAAACAATATATACCTAGTACCGTCATTATTTTCCTGTAATGGAATACAAAGCTTCATATCATCTCTAAAGGTTTTCTGAATCCATATCACTATACTATTAAAATTAGATTTCTGCATCACTATACTACATACGTTGTATGACGTCGACGTCGTCGCCTAACTCTGTAAACAAACGAGTCTACTATACAGTGCTATAATATTTTACAAGCTTTCTTATGAAGGTATATAATAAACGGATCATTACTAGGGTAAGTGTTCTGGAAGTTGCACGCATCACCTCTTGTGGATATGTGATATCCAGGATCAAACTCGCGGCTAAAGCCTCTTGTGAGATCCTGCAGATATGGCATGTACACTCGAGGTGATACAAACTTTCAGATTAGGGTACTCTAGAAATATCCTGTTTTATTGCCATATTTACAAGCACATGAGTCTGGCAGAACTATCAACATCACCTTCATATCAGTAACTATTGCATTAGTAAAATTACGGCGACTTGAACTTCGCTTTGATGTGCTGCCAAGGCAAAGTCAAGAGATCGTGGGCGCGTTCTTCGCCCGAATCGCCCAGTAGATCGAGCCCTGATTACATTGGTTCTGTTCTTCTTGAAGTTGTTGAGCTCAACACTTTTTTTTAATGCAAATGTTTTGATCAATTTAACAGTTGAATAAAATGCCATATTACACGCAAATTTTTTTTCTTACTTTTTCTAATTGACAACTTGAATACATATATTTTTTAATCCGTGGAATCTAATTTCTCTCCTCGCTCGACACAGATGAACGAAATTTAGAATAATTTTAACTATATCCCAATCTCATTAAAATCAAATTCTAATTACGCTTTGATACTCTCCGCTTCTAAGATCTGACAACACTGCCTTGGAGGTCACGTCAGATCGGCCTTTCATCTAATCAATATTCACGAGAAGATCAATTAAATTCAACTTATGAAATCGCGCATTTCATATGCACTTCAGATGACGTTCGAGTGAACTGAACAAACAAAAATCCACATAAAACACATATATCCGAAAAAGATAAAATACTGTGTGTTATTGCTGTGGACTGCACGGTAAATTCAAAGAAATGCAATGTTCTGTATATAGTATGTCTTACCTAATGTGTCTTGCCCATTTAGCTCAGTCGGTAGCGAGGTCAACTATTGCGACGTTCTATTATTATTACCCGCGGCCATAATTTTAGTGAGGGTTTATGAGTTCAACCCCACGAAGAGGTACTTCCTTTTTTTGTTACCGCTATTGAATTCCGCCAAACAATCTTGTTCTGTTTTTTCAGTAAATATTCAATAATGGTTGGTGTGTTATGTTTGTCAACGCAATTATGTTGTGTTTTATAAGCTAAACATTGTCCCTTTCAATATTTGAATGAAATAGGACATGCACAGTATGCAGTCTATACGGAGCGGTTAACCGTTTTGTAGGCTGAAATCTGATTGGCTAATCGTAAGTTCAATCTGATTTGACCTCCAATGCAGTGTTGTCAGATCCTTGTTGTGTAGAGTATCGTAGAGTAATAAAGGGTCTGATTATAATGAGATTGAATTATACCCTGCTACCAACTGTCAAGGTAAAGGTGTAAAAGGGTGCAAATGATATAAAGTTACACTATCTAGTCCATTCTGAACAATGGACAAAGCTCACTGAACCATAAAATGCAAGGTCAAGGTAATTTGAAGAAATGTTCTATTGTATTGAGATGTACTGGCCAATATACAACCATGATCCAAGTTTGGTCGATCCAGTGCATGCAGTTTCAGAGAAACAGTTTTTCTTTTGTTTGTTTAAATGGCGTTCTACGCCATTTTAAGCGCATGTTCGGCCATATATGACGGTCAGTTTTTTGTGGTAGAGGCAGATCACCCCATTTTTCCTAGGTAGAACCAGTACTGTACACCGCCTGCCATCCGTAAGAATCGACACTTTCTCGCTTGACAAGTCAAGCTCACAGTGGGATTTGAACTAACAGCAGTGAGAGGTGAGAAAGTTTTAGTTCAGCGTCTTGACTATCCTGGCCACAGATGCGCTTAAAACAAACCTAAACTTAACAGTAAAATTGACAAAGTTAACGACACGTAGATTCAAGGTCAAGGTCATTCCGGGACCTGCTCTAGGATATTGAACTGTACTACCCAATAAACAACTAAAATGAAAGTTTGGCTGATCTAGTACAGAGCTGAACGCAAAAACTTATCATTGACGCCTTCAATATCCTGGTTGCCGACAGAAAAGTAACAACAATGTTTGCCATCTTTTCTTCAAAAAAAATAACAAATTGCGAATTTGCAATTAACCTTCTTTCTTCATAAGATGTTTTTTGGGTTATCCGATTTTTTTTTCTAAAAAAATTCCACAGGAGGAATAAAACAGAAAAGTAACAACAATGTTTGCCATCTTTTCTTCAAAAAATTGAGACAAAAAAACTAACAAATTGCGAATTTGCAATTAACCTTTCTTCATAAGATGTTTTTTGGGTTATCAGATTTTTTTTTCTAAAAAAATTCCCCAGGAGGAATAAAACAGAAAAGTAAGTATCCTGTAATGGTGTTGTTATATTATAAAACGCCATTGACCCGAACAAATCTTTAGAACAGTGATCTTCTGATTTTAAATAATCTTTTAAACATGATCACAAGGCTGTTTGAAATGTGGGACCAAAATATGGATACTAGATACTTTTTTGCTGATTTTGTCTTTTTGGATTTATTTTTTATTTTTACATTTTTACAAAAATTAGGTTCTGAGGGCCGAAAAATAAAACAACTCTGGCCACACTGTTTTAATTCTTCCTCAGTTTACCGACCTACCTCGTTTATGTCTGCAATCTCATTCTCTGCCAGCGAGAAGATACTGACAGACTTCGGCAGGAAATGAGGTGCCGTTTTCAACGATGTTATTATATTTCCGTGAAGCAATAACGTCTGAAAGAGAAAATTTATGACTGTCAGGAACAGTATAAACATATAAAGCTGTCACATAAATAATCATGATAGAAATAGGATACTTGGTTAAGCCTCCCAAGAATTATCATGTAGACAGACATTTAAAATGAAATGAAAACAAATTAGAACAAGATTGAATTGGATTTTATAGTCGCACCAACAGCTAAGGTCATATGGCGACTTTCCAGCTTCCATTGGTGGAGGAAGACCCCAGGTGCCCCTCCGGACAATTTTCGTGCACGGGCGGGCACCTGGGTAGAACCACCGACGTTCCGCAAGCCAGCTGGATAGCTTCCTCACATAAAGATTCCTAGGCCCCTGAGGGATCGAACCTACAGCGGTGAGGGGCAAGTGATTTCAAGTCAGAGACGTTAACCACTCGGCCACGGACACCCCTAAATTTGTAAATCATATATGCCCCCCCCTTCAACGACCATGACATAAACATTCCTGCCAAGTTTCATTACATATAGTCCAGCTGTTCCGGAGTTATCGCGAAGACAAGCGATTTTTAGTGATTTTTTACATCTTTTGTTACCATGGCAAGCACATTTCTTATGTGAATCTACCCAAAAATGGGAGGTGCACAACTAGACCATGACACAAACATTTCTGCCAAGTTTCGAGTTTGTAGTCCAGCTGTTCATGAATTATCGCGAAGACAAGCAATTTTTAGTGTTTTTTTGCATGTTTTGTTACCATGGCAACCAAGTTTCGAGTTTGCATTGCCAGCTGTTCTTGAGTTATCGCGAAGACAATATTTCGGGACCGACAGACCAAACAACTTAAAAATTAAAACAAAGGACATTTATTTTATTAGCAGGGTTGCATAGCGTAATTCAGACTTATACTTTGGTGATTTCCATCGGCTTTGCCTCGTTTCTCAAATACCGTTTGGCCCAAAGCTATGAAACTTGCTACATGTTTATCATCATTACACGACTCGGTGTGACAAGCAAGCCGTATAACTCTTTTTTGTTTTGGGGAAAATGACTGATCAGCAGCCTGACATTGTAAACCCTGATCAGCCTGCAAGTTACTCTCAGGCTGATCTGGATTTACAATGGATGCAAATGCTATTATAGTCGTGTTTAGTGGGTTAAGGGTTAAGAATTTTTTGGTTAAAGTTTTGAACGTAGTCATATTCCAGGAAGTACCACATAATTATACCTCATCATTAGCTAACTCATGCATTTTATCAAAATTATCCCAGCTTTTCTACTAAGATTTGTTGCTGTTAAAGTTAGCAATCAGGCAATCTCTCCACTATTGGTGCTTCTTGTTTGCTTCAATATTTGGGAAACTAATAGCTGAACGTAAGTATTTCAACGTGGATTTGTTTGCATCTGCAATTATGTTTATAAATAAAAAATACAAATTTTAACTTCAAAGTATTCATAAAAATTCATTTTGGGGGTTGAAATGATCTTTTTTGCAGAAGAGTTTTATGAAAATCAATTTTGATTGTTTTAAAATATTGTATGAAAAACTATGCTTGCATATTGACCCTGACATAATAATAGTATTAACTGTATTATTGCCATCAACCCACTAAACAACTGACAGTATGAAATTCAATTTCAATTTTTTTGTTTTCGACAAACGAAGTGCATTTTCCCAGCAGATGCACAACACTGTTGCAAGGACATCGCTTGCTGAAATAATTAGATTTATACTACCGTAAGCAGAAAGGCCATTTAACTTTTCGTTCTCCAAGCTCAACTTAATCCTTACGTAATTGCATTTCCATGGAGATCAGACAGCATTTTTTTTCAAGAACAATTTAGTATTTCCAGCAAAATGCAAGATCAAGAATCGATATACATCCAAATTTATAATGTTAAGAAAAAAAATCCTGTCTTGCAGACAGTTACAGGCATTTGAAGTTAAAAGTAAATGAAGTTTGTCTCCAGAAAACATCAAGAAAAATGTCACCACATAAAGGTCTGCAAAGAGTTCTATAACAATATGTGCAATATACTTTGTAGCTGCACCACAGGGCCAAGGAGTTGCAATCAACAAGGTGGCCAAGTTGTCCGCAGAAGTCAAGTGGTTAGCATTCCTGCCTCTGAAACCAGAGGTACTGGTTTTGATTTCCAGTGGGTTCACATACCTTTTTTTTTCAAATGAAATCCCTCAGTAACTTATTCGGGAAGGTACTGAGAAAATGGAGAGGATGCTAAGCCACCAGTTCCATGTGCATTGAGTCATATCCAGTGCGCATACTTTTTTTCCTGGCAAAGTTTGAGTAATAGATGTTGCACAGGATTCACTAAAATAAACTTTTCTCAGAAACAAATCAGTACTGATAAAAAGATGGATTCCTTACATGGATTCATGGATGGAGGGGATGCAATAGTTTCAGACAGATTACACCATGCATAGATGATACTGTAGCTAAATATGATTTATTGAGCCTGGTTATTTGTTTAGCTAATTTCATAGCTACGATATGATGTCATAATATCTCAATCTTGTATTCATCTTGAACAAATCATTAGGAACAAGCCCTTTCCTGCTACTCACAATTTTAAAAGTGCAGGTTCTTTTCTCTCGAAACTAGGAAAGGGCCCATGGCTTCGAACTTAAGAAAATGAAGTGCACTTAAAGTCTTTAATTTGTTTGTTTGTTTGTTTGATTGGTGCTTTATAAATGTCTTTGTATCACATGTAAGCCATATAATTATGACGGTTGATGTTTTTTGTGGTAGAGGTAGACCACCCCATTTTTCCTGGGTAAAATCAGTATACCTGTAACTGTATACCTCCCGTCAAAAAAGGGCGTGATTTTTGCTATTTTAAGGGTGTGATCAATCATTTTAAAGGAAAATGTATGTTTATAGGTATAATATCGATTAATTATAGAACTGAGCACATATTTTAAGGTACAAACTTATGGAAAGTCACTTTTATAAAAAAAGAAAAAGAAATTGTTTTTCCAGAATTGCAAAAACGCAAGTTTTTGTAATTGGAAGAGACCGAATGTTGGCCTCACTTACAACGGTTAAAAAGGCCCAGAAGTGTCATTCAGTAACCCCTTTGTCTAGACAATTTTAGTGTGGATGGATCCAAATGCCTTAAATTTTCAAGATATGATAAGTGTAGAACAAGTCACTTTTTCAGCAGGAAACAAGAATGTCAACAAAAACTGACAAATTCCACGAAAAAAATAATTCAGATGGAAATTTTTACCTTTGACCTCCATGTGTGACCATGACATTTGAGGTACAGATCCGATTCTTCCACACAACACACCTTCTCATTGAGGTTATTATTTGTGTGAAATTCATGAGAATCCCTTTAATTCTTTCAAAGTTATGACTGAGACATGATTGTTTCTCACAGAATTGTTTCGGACAATTGGACGGTGTGATTACAATATACCTCACTTTGTGGGCATAAAAATATACTTTACATCCTTAATGACGCTAAAATACCTTTCCGAGAGAAACATCAGGAAATAGTTAATAATAGAATTAATGAAACTTGATAATAGTTAATCAAAGATTGGTAGCAAGATGGAAACTAATAATATGTTAGCATGTTTATAATCTGTATCCACATGACATAATATCAGCTTGCGTTATTAAAGCAGGTTGCCTATTCAGACACAATGAGGCAAAAACAGGTTTACTATCGTGTGAATGAACTTATTGTAGTCAAGAATGGTAACAAATCGATCTTTACGTTCACAGCACACATTTTCAGAATGTGAATAACAAGAAATTAAGGCACAACTACATTAAAATGCGCTGTTTTATTTTTTTTGTTCTTTGACTACACACAATTAAGGCCAATCCAAATGCGTTAAGTAACGGATCCCCGCAGAATAATCACCTGATTAACAAAGGTGACCAACCAGGAGTGTAAATATGGTATGACGAGTCATTAATATCTGACGAGTCATTATCATCTGATTCGTCATCTTTCTCAGCCACCTCATCTTTATTTATGTCATCATCACATTATCATCACCACGTTATCTTCATTTATGTCATCATCACATCATCATCACCACCTCATCTTCATTTATGTCATCATCATATCATCGTCACCACCTCATCTTCATTTATGTCATAATAACCTTATGGTCATCAAATAATCATCACCACCTCATCATTACCACATTATCACATCATCATCACGACGTCATCATCACGACCTCATCTTCACCATATGATCACCACCTCATCATCACCACATCATCACCACATCATCATCACTGCATCATCATTACCTCATCATCACCACCACCTCATCATCACCACACCATCACCACCTCATCATCATCACAACATCATCATCACACCACTACCACCTCATCATCACCAACTCATCATCATCACAACATCACCACTAATTATCATCATCACACCATCATCACCTCATCATCATCACCACAAGATTTCCACATCATCACACCAACATCCCATCATCATCACATCATCACCAACTCATCATCACCACAACATCACCACTTCATCATTATCACCACCTCATCAACATCACACCATCACCACCTAATCATCATCACAACATCATCATCACACCATCACCACCTCATCATTACCAACTCATCATCATCACCACAACATCACCACTTCATCATCATAATCACAACATCATCATCACACCATCACCATCTCATCATCACCAACTCATCATCATAACCACAAGATCACCACATCATCAACAACTCATCATCATCACCACAACATCACCACTTCATCATTATCACCACCTCATCATCATCACACCATCACCACATCATCATCATCACAACACCATCACCACCTCATCACTACCAACTAATCATCATCACCACAACATCACCACTTCATCATCATAATCACAACATCATCATCACACCATCACCATCTCATCATCACCAACTCATCATCATAACCACAAGATCACCACATCATCAACAACTCATCATCATCACCACAACATCACCACTTCATCATTATCACATCCCAATCATCATCACACCATCACCACCTCATCATCATCACAACACCATCACCACATCATCATTACGAACTCATCATCACCACCACAACATCACCACAACATCATCATCACAACATCATCATCACACCATTACCATCTCATCATCACCAACTCATCATCATCATTCACCACAAGATCACCACATCATCATCACATCATCACCACAACATCACCACTTCACCATTATCACCACATTATCATCACATTATCATCACATGATCACCAACACATCATCATCACTCACCTTCAGGTTATTCAGGTGATGAATGTCTCCCAGCTGACTGATGTTGTTGTCTGACAGATCGAGATGCTTCAAGTTCAAGTTGTTACTCAAATTGTCCATGGCCTACAAAAGATACACCAGTTCATCATCAGGTAACATCAATAGATAGTTCCAAACTGTCAATCAAGATTATATCCCCTAGAGATTTTAACCAATTAAAAGTATGTTCAAGTTGTTACTCAAATTGTCCACGGCCTACAAAAGATACACCAGTTCATCATCAGGTAACATCAACAGATAGTTCCGAGTTGTCAATCAAGCTTATATCCCCTAGAGATTTTAACCAATTAAAAGTATATCAATTATTTACGTCTGTAAGAAATGCACACGTTGTCCCACGTACAATGGAGCACATGGCCAATGTTAGTGGCAACTTGACCATCATATGAAAAAAGAAAGCTTTTGAAAAAATAAATGTTTTCTATAAGGTATGCATAATTTCTTGATATTTTCAATGTTAATAAGTGAAATGTAACTATACTCAGTTGCAAAGGAAACTGGACACTTTTTGAACATTTTACTTTACACCCTATCCTCTTTATCAAGCGACAGTCCCTTAATGATTTGACCTATTGAAAAACAAATGACAACATGATATTGACAATGGAATGATAAAACTTTGGTACCAAACATGGCATATTCATTTTGGAATTTGTCAATTTAATTCTAAAATAACTTTATACAATTAAATCTAAACAAAGCTCAGTGTCCACTTTCTTTTGCAACTGAGTATATATAACATATACTCAAAAGATGTCAGTAAATAATACATATTTGCTCTCAGCTGTTTCATGACACCACTAGATATAATGGGAGATAAAACTTCGAACTGTAAAATTGCTCAATTCAGAGTGTGACTTCTCGTGATTCTCACAATGACAGTGATGCTCACCAGGCGCGTTACTAAGCGAGACCAATTTTCGTCATACGCAAAGTTGACTGCAATACTAACGAATCATTAAAATTGCTTTGAAATGCATTATTTATTTATTTATTTATTTATTTATTTATTTATTTATTGTCAAAATTTTCGTAGGCAGCTATGTGCCTGTTCACAATAACTGTGATCAAGAAATTTGCAAACAACTTGGTAGTGAGATGATTTACGGAGTGGAATTGAACTGAACTGTTGTTTAATGGCTGACTTATCAGTACATTATATAAGGTTATTAGAGCTGCCCTAGAGAGAGGGGAAGGATACGTAGGAATCCAGGAACCATGCCCTAATCTTAGTGTCAAACTGATTCATACGATTCTTTAGCGTGATCGGAGGATAGACTCCAATACACTGGATCACTCGGTTTATGACCCCATCTGAGGGTATGAGTCTCAGGAAAATGTCTTGCACAAGGACACATGAAAGACCTAATAACAAAATTATAAATCTGTCTGTGGACACATCAATGAAACCCAGTGGTGCTAACCCGTGACCTCTGGATGAAGAGTAGAAAAAAGATGTTGTACTAGCATTTAACCTGACATCATGGTAAAGTCTGCGTAAATGTTCATGAAGTTCTGTTGAGAATATTCTTCGAAGCATAACTTGTATCTAACTCCATATTGATTTTGTCATCCTAGCGTGACATGTTTAAGATTCCCGCCAAAACAGTTTGCCTTCAAAATCTATCATCAAAATTTTGCAATATCATTTAGCCGATTGCCACATTTATAGTTTATTTACATGAAAGCAGTGATAAAAGCTTCATCTGTATTGTAATGCAAATTATACATCAACATGTGTGGCCAACGGCCATATTGTTAATATAGAAACAGCTAAGCAACAGTTCACTATTTTCTGTGCCGTTGCCTTCCAGCGATCAAAATATCCGAGTTTTCACGATTGACCAAAGCTTATGTTTTGGACAAAAAAAATAATCTTCATTCAGAAATTTCACTACATGCTAAATGATTGTTGATTTATCTGGGAGAGGACTTCATACCTTGATGCTGTTTCCCGAGAGGTTCAGCCATGCCAACTCTGTCAATTCCTTCACACCTGTCAAATATACAAAAGACTGACATAAGTATTACAGCAAGAAGTAAATAAGCACACTTGAAAGACCACCAGGACTTTTATTGAAATACACATACTGTAATTTCCCTCCCAACTCTAAAGATAAATGATTTAAAGAGGTTTTCAAAAGGCTAAAATATGATCCACTTTGCCTTTTCAAATTTCAAAACAGCTAATTAAAACATCATGCCAAGATAAAACCAGCAAATTCAGCACACCCAAAAGGTGTAATCACCTATCTAAAAAAAGTGACCAGAGCTGTAGATAATTGTTGACTGCAATGAGTATTTTACTCATCAGATTCAACATGAATGAGTAAAGGGAGCTTTAAATAGTTCATGCTTTCAAACTGGATGTGAATTAATACATTTTAAAAGGAACATTATATTCTGATTAAATGGTAGTTAAGTAAAAACAAAAGAATCACTGTATGACCTTAATATTAGACACATGATTGGCAGGCAGATGGATGGAACAATTTTCATCATGTAAATATGGAATAAACTGTTCCACAGTACAAAAAACATACAAATATAATACTCATGATTTTTAAAAGTTATGAGTTTTTGTTGTAAGTTGATGAGTAATGATACTCACATTTTTAAAAACTGAGGGGTTTTGTAAAAAAAAGTTTGAGTAAAATACTCAAAAACTCTGCTTATCTACAGCTCTGAAGTGCACTTGTATAATTTACTCATTGTCCTTAAAACACTCCACAAAATTCATGAACAAATTATTAATAATATCCCAAGGCATTAATTCTGTTAATTCACAATCACAAGATCCAGTAATCAAATATGTGACAAAGAAAATGGCCACCTGATGGCCATATTGAATCAGAGTGGATTGTTTTTGAAGGTGCATAATCCCCTTATTGGTCTTCCAACACCTGTATAAATGCCTAAAAATACCTTGAGATTTTAATCCACAATTGCAAGATCCAGTTTTGTGGATGGTAGGACAGACAGACGGATGGGCAGGCCTATGGATGGTAAACCTCTAGCCCCCTTCTGTTAAGACCAGTATGGGATTAATAATTGCGAGGTTCCAATTTCATGCACAAAAGAAAATAGTGTTGGGTAGGGAAAAAAATGAATATATATTTATTCTATTCTTGCATCGACACATGCTTTGAATCAGCAAAAAACCTGTTTAAGATACAGCTTGAGTATATGTAACAGACTGAGTATGGCTTCATCGTGTAGACAACAGTCTTTTTGACAGGTGTTATTGTCAATTTAATGATTTACAACTGTGCAAATACAACAGAAATGTCCATGCTATAAATCAGTAATATCTACCACACGGGCATCTATTTACGTATTGTTTTTGTTTTAATCCCAATGCTTTAAAATATTTATAGTATAAAAGATAAAATGGGGATGGTCAGGTAACCAAAACCACACAATTATTTTATCTTGGCCCCAACTTATGTTTTAAATCAAGAGCAGACATGTAACTGCTATCTACATGTATATTTGTGTCACTGTTTTTTTTCCTTCTAATATCATCATTATTTGTAACCAGATGTATTTAGACTCAATTATTTGTACATTATTTAGTGGACGCCAATAGTCAGACATCCAATAGTCAGACATCAGGATTTCCCTTAAAATAGAACATTGAACAAAAGACCCATTAAATCAGGTCTTCTCCAGACAAGTGGAAATTACAGAGGCATAGCCAGATCTTGTTCATGATGTATGCATACAGAACCAGAGAGCACTGGATTTGCCAGGAAAATAGAAAGCAGAAAACGCTAGATTCTGATGCATATTTTTTAAGCCATTCACTCAAAAGTGAGCATTTTCACCGATTCATTTGTTTGCAAAACAGATATGATTTCCATGAAATTACTATGATGTTCAATTCAGGATTGTTTAGAATGCAAATGACATGTCGCAGTACTTAGATATCTCAGCCCTATTGTTGATGTCTGAGTATATTGACAATAGTTTATATAACATAGTTGCACATGCTTTATACACTGCTGTTGTTTGTCGGAGGTATCATTCTGGTTTGATTGGTTGAAATGGATAAATGATTGACAACTGACAACATGTTAATTGCAACTATCTACAAAAATGGTCGCTATACCCCTGCATTATCACCAACCAACCAGGCAATCATAGTATAAATTCTGCCACATAAAACCAACAGATCAAGAAGGGTCAATTAACAGGGGATTTTAGGTTAATGTCAATCAATAGCAGTGTTCAGCAGGAGATAAGACTCATAAAATTCTAGGAATAACCCTGAAGATTAATATTACAGTATATGATGTCTTATTTTTCCAATTATCAGCACTTTCTACCAATATTGTGACTTCAAAAAGTCTGATTAGGTAGTAAGTTGAATCTTTATAATCACAGACTCATAGTATAAACCATTGAATCATTATATGGTAAATTCAGACAATGTCAAAAGGTACAATGTATGATTGCTCATGGATGTTATTCCATGTATGCGTACTGACATAGACAAGTTGGCCGCAGGCAATATCTCGGTCGCCAGAGGTAGAGGTTGGATACTGAGACCTACTTCTGATATTTAAAAGGAATGTATGATGCGGTCAGTATGCCACTGTGTTATATAATATTATGTGTATATTGGTTGTCAATATCTTTGTATGAAAGTTGAAAACTTAGGGTAAACAGTTTCTTAAAAATTGAAATATTTCTTAACAAGCAAATCAGAGAAATACGGTCCACTGCCAAAGGGCTATAACTCCATCATGATAGGTGTAATCTGACTGATTATCAAAACTGGCCAAGATATAACGCCTCCAATGACTCCAAGTTTCATCAAGATTGGATTACAAATGTTTTAAGTTATTGAGCAGAAACCGCAAAAATCTTCAATTTTCAAAAATCCAACAGCCATAACTCTGGCAAGATAGGTGTGATCTGGCTGGTTATTGAATTTGGTCAAGATATTATGCCCATAAACACTGATCCAAAGTTTCATCAAGATTGGATTATAAATGTTGAAGTTAAATTATTAAGCAGAAACAGCAAAACTCCTAAATTTTCAAAAATCCAAAGGCCACAACTCCGGCATGATATGTGCAATCTGGATGGTTATCGAACCTGGCTGAAATATTATGCCCATAAACATTGTCCTAAAGTTTCATCAAGATTGGTTTATAAATATTCAAGTTATTGAGCAGAAACCGCAAAAATTGGATTTTTCTAAAAGCCAAGGGCAATAACTCTGCCACTATAGGTGCTATCTGGCTGGTCGGAAACGAGTCGATTTTGAAAAAGCCAAGGGCCATAGCTCTGGCATTATAGGTGCGATCTGGCTGGTTATCAAACTTGACCTAGATATTATGGCCATAAACATTGTCCTAAAGTTTCATCATGTTCGGATTATAAATATTAAAGTTATTGGTTGGAAACGAAATTGGCGACGGAATGACATAATGACGAAAATGCAAATTCAATAGTCCTCTGCTTTTTTCATGGTGGACAAAAAACGGAGGGAAACAAGACAATCCCTAACATTAGTATTAACCCTTTTCAGACCCAAGCAATTCTGACACCGACGCTGATTTTTTCACTACAGCAGCTTGACAAAGTCTAAGACTCCGATACACGGGACCACCCAGTTTACATCCCCACTACGTAGTACAGTCTCTTGCCCATATGCTAACTGAAGAAATCGGATGGTGCAGGTGAAGCTAGAATCTGTGATCTCTGGATTGAAAGTCTATCATGCTGTCCATTGCACCCTGTTGAATCCCACAATCCCCACTGAATTGAATTGAATTGAATGTTGTTTAACGGCTCATCAACACGGTATATGTTATTTAGAGTCGCCCCAGAGAGAGGGGAAGGATACATAGGAATCTGGGAACCTGCCCTACTCTTATTATCGAATAGATTCCTATGGTTCTTTAACGTGCTCGGAGGATAGACCGATACACGGGACCGCCCGGTTTACGTCCCCATCCGACGGACGAGGCTAAGGGAAAGTGTCTTGCCCAAGAACACACCAACGGAACTCAGTGGCACCAAGGAGGATTGAACCCGGGGCCTCCGGTTACAAATCCGCCGCGCTACCGACATTTCTTATTTTTTAAATTCCCCAAATCCATTTGAATATTGTTGTTTTAAAAGTAACATTCAATTAAGTATAGTTTGCCTATCTATTATTTCATTTATATCACATGTAGCAATCTAATGAAATGGAATATTAAGTCAGCAAACTGTTTTTGCTAACACAATACTGACAATAGGTTGCAATTTGTTGAAGCAATAAATTTCATTACAATGATAACCCTATAAAACAATGATTGCTTGTGACATTATTGCTCTAATAAAATAGCGGTAGTTATTATTTCACTATAAGAGCTCTCTTAAACACTTAAACAAAGAATTATAACAATTTATTGAACATTATTGATCCAGAAATAGATAAGCATAAATCAACAGACTTGTTCTTGTTTTGCAGAATTCAAGTTTTATTCCGTTTTTTTGTTATTGTTTTAAATGTTTAACTTTTGGTATAAAATAAACTGCAAACTTACAGATTCATTTTAAAAATATTTTGTATCATATATAGGAATGGATGCCATAAGTTATGCAGCTTCTTAAACTCTGGTAAATGGGGTTGGGTTTGGTGGGGTGAGGGCATCTATAGGCATTCAGGAAGTAAATCAGTTGTATTCATGCCTGGTATATCGAAAGGAGTTCCCAAATATATAATCCCTGACTTGTTTGTGATAAAAGGCATTTTTGAGTATTTAAAGACATTTTCTATAGTTTTTTCTGCATAACAGATTTTCTTTAAACATTTTGTACAGTAAGTCTGTTATATATATATACAGAAAAGGCAAAAATAATGGTAGGTCACCATGATTGTTAAACTTTTAAAAAATAATTTGTAATGCCACCGTCATGTCAATCTGTCCAAAAAGTTGAACAAGTCCATGAAATAGCTAAATAAGACATTTTTGAAGTCTAATCATTTATTCATTGGTCACAATTCTGCTGAAATTGTATTAAAGTAAAGAACATTTAATTACAATACCATTTAAAGCTCATCTTTATGTAAAACCTATATTTTTTTACAAAAGCTGTTGAGACCATTACTACAATTTATGCACAAATTAGCCCATAATGATACAATTTCCTTCTTTTTTTTGTATGTTCCCAATAATAGAATTTGTTTAAACTTTCTAAGCACATAATTTAACATATATAAAAACAAAATGTGCAATAAAAAATGATAGGTCCCCATGCTTGTTTAGAAATTTGTTAAAAGGCCAAGTTTTGTATGAAATTATATAGAAATGGTATATTTTTATTTTTTTTGTTATGTTCCTTATAACAGAATTTGTTCAAACTTCCTAGGCACTTATTTGAACATATATTTAGACAATATATGCAATTAAATTTATAGGTTACCATGCATATTGAGAT
Organism: Cyrtodaria siliqua; assembly: GCA_037043455.1. Lineage (NCBI taxonomy): Eukaryota > Metazoa > Mollusca > Bivalvia > Adapedonta > Hiatellidae > Cyrtodaria > Cyrtodaria siliqua. The sequence goes on from JAWPHD010011225.1 coordinate 32,259, forward strand.
TTAATATTGGTTTTTGGAACCGTACCATTACGCTTAATTTTTTTAATTTTGTTGGAATTTTTACAAAATGCAATTTTTTTCCTATTTTATGTATCTAATAATAGGCCTCTATTTAAAGGTGAAATTTAGCGTGTTTTTTGAGCATATATTCTGAAATATATGGATATAATATACAATCTGTTCAAATATTACACTTATTGGTTGTCCCGTTTTCTCACAGAAGGCAATTTTATCTCATAGCGCACACGCTTGAGTTTCGCCCTTTTTGAAGACAGGTAAGTGTCACGTGATCCTGTGACGTCATTGGTACCAAACGATCAGCGGTGTCGCATTGAGTTGTATAGTATTGTCTATGTAGGATTAAGTTTTATGGTACGTGTTGAAAATGCCGTGTGCTGTAGCTGGGTGTCAAAGTGTGCATAAAAAAGGACAATCTAATAACATCATTTTTTTTCGTTTTCCTAATCAGGGTAATGATAGATTAAGATTTGAATTGAGGGTGGACCGCTGTCGACGAAAATCGCCCGTCGCGTCAAAAAAATGGGAACCTTCGAAAGACGCGCGAGTTTGTAGTAAATACTTTGAGTTGGATTCGTGGGAAATCCATCCTTTGGTTTTCATTTTCATTGAATTTGAAGGACAGACGGCCATGCAGATTAAAAACAACAGCGATACCAACAATATTTTCCTACAAAAATGAGAAGTGCCTAACCCCGCCGTCTCCGAGCAAGTTTTATTCGCCGATTCGACCGGCGTTGAGGAAGAAATTATTAAATGAGGTAAGATTTTGTTCAGGTATCTTAGCAATTCCTCGGGTATGTGTATGATAAATTGTAGAAAGGTATATAGTCTTAGATCTGTACATCGTGATTGTTTAGCTGTTGAATTAGATGCATGCGTCTTACGTGAACGGCGCTAATATAATGTAGCCGTCTTTTTCAAAAGATCGCTAAAAAGGTTTAGCATATGAATGTAAATGAATTCGGTGAAATAAACACTGTCGTTGTTTCAATATATATTTTGTAGTATTTTTTTTTTGTTTTGTTTTGAATTATACACCTTCTTCTGCCAATAGTGTTATAGATGTTTATAGATGTTTATAGAGTTATATATCGGTCTCTGGATTTGAAAATAATGACAAAATGTTTCATGGATGTCTATTAAAATGCAGAAAATTGATAATGTTACTAGCTATTATATTAGTTCAGTAATGTTGTATGGCAAAACAACAACAATAACGGCTTTTACCTCATGCAGTAAGTAAAATAAGTGCTTTACAAGCATATATATACTTTATATTCTAAATAAAAAAATTGTTAGGTCTGTTTTTTCGATCTCTACATGTACATAATACATTATGTCGTGCTCATAATACATTTGACTATATTATTTAGATCATCTTCGTGCGCGATGAACTAACTAGTTTCTCACGCATCATATATCCGTCTTGTGCAATACGCGGCTCGCCGCGGCGGTATTGCACCGCTCACGGTATTGCAATAAACAGGAAATGTAGGCATATCATAAAACTACGTTTCCCTAAATGGTGCGTGATTTTGTCATATCCGACGTTTGTACCATGATTAGGCTGTACTTCAATAGGGCACCGCAATAGTTGATTAGTCGCTGTGTGGTATATTGTTATTTGGCGGCACGTGGAGAGCGTGTCATACTGCAAATCCGAATCTCATACACCACTATCGACTGTTTTGGAGGCGGCGGGGACTTATGGTATGTAGAATACTATAGAAATTAGATGCTGTTAAATTTATTTATTTATCAATTATACTTACTAGACTCTAAATATATTTTTTCAATGTCTATTTTTCGGCAAAAATAAAGTCCTTATAATCTGACGCTCGTATTAATGTACAAGTATTAGACCATGTCCATTCATTCGGAATATACTGCATTTCGCGCTTAGTGTAAATGAACCGAGATATTGCAGCGTTGCTGGTGACTTTCAGAATTTCGATGACCTGCACCGCGTTCAACTTCCTCATCGCCATCGGTTGATGAATCCGAGGTATTTTCATCCTCAGACACGAATTCTGGCTCAAAATCGTAAGGTTGCACATTGTGCAACCTTCTTATCATGGGCATTTCATCTGACTCAGCATCATAGTCGCTTAATTCCGACATTTTCACACACACTATACTGTTTTTGCGTGCTTTCCCTATGTACAAATGGTTTCGTTTTGTTCCCAATGACGTCACTTCCGGTTTTACGAGGAAGAGTTTTCCCCCTTTGATTTTTTTTCAATTTTTTAGCGTAGCCTGTTCGTCTTTTGGTTTTTATCTTTAAAAACATATTTTCACTAAAAATACATCAATAGCATAGTTACCATCGTATTTATAATGATATTTGATAATTAAAAACATATCAACAACGGATTTGTTGATTTAGGACAAATTTCTGCTTTAAATAAAGACAATAAAAAAATTCAAAATAAAAAAATTAAATAAAAAAAAATTCAAAAAAATAAATAAAAAAATAAAAAAATACAACTAGACATCAAAAGCAACATTCCTGTAAAATTGTAGGAAAATCCATCCAATAGTTTTAGAAGAGAAGTCCCCCAAAGAAGCTGCGCATGGAAAACTACCGAAAATGCCTTTATGGCCTGTTTTCCTGGCTGAAATGACTTTATTGACTTGTTTGTAAGAGATAAGAACCATTTGCATGGTTGTATGATGATTTTATTTATCAACTTGAAAGTTTTGAAAGTGGAAGTAGAACACATTTAAGAGGTGCCGAATGAATGTTCACAGTGTCAACAAAGATCAGAATTTTCTTTTCCTATATGCCACATGACCCCTACTATTCTCAGCAGTTTTCTAGAGAGGAAGGTCTCATGACTAAGAATATGTAAGTGAATCTAAGTTTGAACTTCATTTTGAAAAATGGCTAACTAGAAAGCTTGGAAAATATTGTACAGGACTCAATGGGATTTGTTTTACTTCCCGGGTACACCTATGGGGCAGCTATACTCAGACTGAGAGTCAAAATGTGACTTTGACCTTTTGATACGACATTTGTCAATTTAATACGTTTTGATAAATAAGGGAAAACACTCCTACCACCATCACCTCCCTTTTATACCCCTAGTGGGTCTTTAAGTTTGATGAACAAGAACAAATTATAGGATATTTTACTGTTTCCAACCTTTTAAACCCAGACTGTGATTTTAAGTGGATATGTGCATGGCCAGTTGATTTTTGCATTCAGTTTTAGGACATACCCATTACAACTATTACTATAACCTATACTGTAGAGGTTACAGGGATAACAAACCTGATTCTAGGTCTACTTAGTTGAAAATTGACTGTTACTGTATAGAGCTGTAGATAATTTTTCACTGCAGTGAGTATTTTACTCGTCATGAGCAGCAAGGAACTTGTCAGAGTGAACAATTTCTTTAAATAGTTTGTGCTTTCAAAATTGATTTGAATTAATACATTTAAAAAAAAAAAATATTCTGATTAAATGGTAGTTAAGTAAAACCAGTAGAAACTCTGTATGACCTTAGTATTAGACACGATGTTTGGAACAGTTTTCATCATGTACTGTTGCACAGGACAATACATACAAATATAATACTCATGATTTTTAAAAGTTTAGAGTATTTTAGTAAGTTTATGAGTAACGATACTCACAATTTTAAACAAGAGGTCAATGACCTTGAAGCTCTACTGATTGATTTTGATTTCAGGAAGTAGTCGCTACAGACTTGTTTTTTGAAAATCTATTTTTAACTGTTGCGGCCATCTTGAATTTCCGGCCGACCTGAAATTTTGCTAAGATCAATAAGTCATTAATAGAGGAGTAGTCGCTACAAGTTTTTACTATATAACTCTATGTAACCAAAGATGGCCACTGGCAGCCATGTTTAACGTCGAATCAAAATAATTTTCCACAAGGATCTACATCATGTCATGCTGATCATTTTAGAAAAAGTCCCATATCAATATCACTTATAGTTTTCAAGAAGTAGTCGCTACAAACTTATTTTTTAAAAATCTATTTTTAGCTGTGACGGCCATCTTGAATTTCCGGCCGACCTGAAATTTTTCTAGGATCAATCAGACATCAAGAGCAACATTCCTGTAAAGTTTCATGACAATCCGCCAAGTAGTTTCAGAGAAGTAGTCGCTACAAGTTTTTACTATATAACTCTATGTAAACAAAGATGGCCGCTGGCAGCCATGTTTAACGTTGAATCAAAACGATTTTTGACTAGGATCAACATCATGTCATGCTGATCATTTTAGAAAAAGTCCCATATCAATATCACTTATAGTTTTCAAGAAGAAGTCGCTACAAACTTGTATTTTAAAACTCTATTTTTAGCTTTGGCGGCCATCTTGGATTTCACATCAACATGAATTTTTGCTAGGATCAACTAGACTTTATGGGCAACATTTCTGTAAAGTTTCATGAATATCCATCCAGTAGTTTCAGCTGTGAAGTCGCTACAAGTTTTTACTATATAACTCTATGTAAACAAAGATGGCCGCTGGCAGCCATGTTTAACGTTGAATCAAAACGATTTTTGACTAGGATCAACATCATGTCATGCTGATCATTTTAGAAAAAGTCCCATATCAATATCACTTATAGTTTTCAAGAAGAAGTCGCTACAAACTTGTATTTTAAAACTCTATTTTTAGCTTTGGCGGCCATCTTGGATTTCACATCAACATGAATTTTTGCTAGGATCAACTAGACTTTATGGGCAACATTTCTGTAAAGTTTCATGAATATCCATCCAGTAGTTTCAGCTGTGAAGTCGCTACAAGTTTTTACTATATAACTCTTTGTAAACAAAGATGGCCGCTGGCAGCCATGTTTAACGTTGAATCAAAACGATTTTTGACTAGGATCAACATCATGTCATGCTGATCATTTTAGAAAAAGTCCCATATCAATATCACTTATAGTTTTCAAGAAGAAGTCGCTACAAACTTGTATTTTAAAACACTATTTTTAGCTTTGGCGGCCATCTTGGATTTCACATCAACATGAATTTTTGCTAGGATCAACTAGACTTTATGGGCAACATTTCTGTAAAGTTTCATGAATATCCATCCAGTAGTTTCAGCTGTGAAGTCGCTACAAGTTTTTACTATATAACTCTATGTAAACAAAGATGGCCGCTGGCAGCCATGTTTAACGTTGAATCAAAACGATTTTTGACTAGGATCAACATCATGTCATGCTGATCATTTTAGAAAAAGTCCCATATCAATATCACTTATAGTTTTCAAGAAGAAGTCGCTACAAACTTGTATTTTAAAACTCTATTTTTAGCTTTGGCGGCCATCTTGGATTTCACATCAACATGAATTTTTGCTAGGATCAACTAGACTTTATGGGCAACATTTCTGTAAAGTTTCATGAATATCCATCCAGTAGTTTCAGCTGTGAAGTCGCTACAAATAAAAGTTTACGGACAGACAGACGGACAGACGGACAGACGGACGGACGGACGACGGACTCCGCACCACGGCATAAGCTCTGCTGATCTCTGATCAGTAGAGCTAAAAACTGAGGGGTTTTGTAAAAAAAGTAAGAGTAAAATACTCAAAAACTCAGCTCATCTACAGCTCTGCAGTGAGTGACAGCTGTCAAAAACTGGTTCACAGCATCATTCAGGGTGTAAACTTTACCAGAATAGGTTGGATCATTCTTTTAAATGCAAAAGAATTGAACATGATTTTTTCTTCCTGTCAACTCATTTAAAACCATTAGATCGTCATAAACCATAACATTTTAATTTGACGTAATATGAAACCCCAGCCTAAAACACATAACTCATGTACTATTTACATGTAATTCTTGTTGATTGGTTACCAAGAATTGCAGGACAAGCACCCAATTCCTGGCCAGACATAATACAACATGTAATTAATGACCGCAAAGGTTTTTTAACTTATGGCGTAAAATCGTAATTGATTAAAATCAAACTGTAATGTGCCCACTATCGCATGCATCTCGATTTCCCTGGAGAGCCATCCTACTTAAATTACGCATGCATTATCACTAAAGTGAAAACCTTCAATAGTTATCTATTGAACACAAAAACTAGTCCACAGTTTTACCATTAGCCTTAATGGCAATCAGAAAAAGGTTCCTTGTGTAACTACTATAATGCAATGTATTTTTAATTAAGAACTGAAACAGGCAATATATCATCATTACTGAGGAAATGTTTTTTAACTTATACTTTAGAATAAATAGTGGTTTTCTATCAGTAAAATTCTAATGCATTTACAACCAAAGAATTGATTGAATTGTAGTTCAGCTGCCATATTTTTTGGATCCTTTATCCCTTAACCCGCTATTAATTTAGTATGACTATAATAGCCTTTGCGTCCATTGTAAACCCAGATCTGGTTTTACAATGTCTGGCTTCTGATCAGTCATTTCCCCCAAAACACCCCTTTGTCACATAAATGGAATGTTCTTAATTCAAAGAAGGAACAGTCCATTATATATATGTAGCAGTTTAAGGGTTAAAGCTGCTCGAGAGAAAGAGTGGAACCCGGAAAAAGTGGCTTACTCTTATTATGCAACAGATTCCTATGGTTCCTTAGCAAGCTCGGAGGGTAGACTGTCCCATATATGGGAATATACTGGACAGCCCAGAAATGTCTTGCTTTAGGGCACCCAAGAAACTCAATATCCGTATCTAGAGTCTACTGTGTTATCTATTGGGCCACTACGGCCCAGCACCAACACCACTAACAAAAATAAGTATTGAAAATTTGGGAGCCATTCAGTAGGTTGGTGTAAACAATCGCACTAACAATGTCTTCCTTCAGGGTGCCTACCGCACCTTTTCCATCAGAAAATGAGTACCACACTCTGCATTCAAATCTAGCAGCTGCAATCTACACTCTAACCTTGGTACCATGCTCTGCACTCAGTTCTAGGTGCTGCACTCTGCATACACATCTTGGTGCTCTGTCCTATTTTATTTTAGTTATATTTAACTTGGTGGTTGTTTTGACAATGTTAAAAGCAAATGGTTTTGTTTGTTGGTTTGTTTTGGGTTTAACATCACTTTTTAGCACATTTTAGGCCATGTATGAAGGTCAATTTGTAGTGGTGGAGGCAGACCACTCACTTATTCCTGGGTAGAATCAGTGCTGTATACTTCACGCCATCAGTAAGAATCAACACTTTCTCACAAGTCGAGCTCTGAGTGAGATTCAAACTCACACCAGTGAGAGGCGCGAAGATTTCAAATGCAGCGTCTTTACCCTCTAGACCACGTATACGCAATAATTGCACATACTTATTTGAGCATAAAAACACTCTATATATTATGGTGCAATAACAATTTATGAACAATTTGCTGATAAATTAATGTGTTCAATTATCATAATAAGGAAACTTTACACAATCCTTTATTTTGTTTTAACTTCTTTAATACGCAGTATGCAACTTGCCCTCAACACATTTCTGATAGAAACTTTGCAACCTCATGTACGGTTTTGGAACCTTACACTGTTCAACTTTTGCAGTTACTTATGAAATGAACTGAATTGGGGTGTTACAGTGCACCAACATAAAAAGATTATATGAATGAACATTCTGGACCCATTTACATCTAGATAAAAATATGCAGAATGGACCTAGAACCTTCTCACATGCAGAATTGCAAAGTTGCAGCAAATTCTATTGTAAACACTCCATTTTTCGCTGCAGCCACGATCCCTGTTTTCTGCCGCCACTCAATTGAATTGAATTGAATGTTGTTGAACGGCTCATCAACACAGTATAGGTTATTTAGAGCCACCCCAGAGAGAGGGGAAGGATACATAGGAATCCGGGAACCGTGCCCTACTCTTATTATCGAATAGAGTCCTATGGTTCTTTAACGTGCTCAGAGGATAGACCAAACACGGGACCGCCCGGTTTACGTCCCCACCCAACAGTCAAGGCTAAGGGAAAGTGTCTTGCCTAAGAACACACCAACGAAATTCAGTGGCACCACGGAGGATTGAACCTGGGGCCTCCGGTTACAAATCAGCCGCGCGCTGCCACTCAAGTAGCACCTGAAACAATACAGGGATCATGCTGAAGACCTTTAATGAACATGGCAAAAATGACAAATTGAACATGAAATCATAAATAAACCGCTCTGCCAGGATAAGCTGTGGCCCTCATAGGCCCTATTCTTGCCTGGGAACCACACAGGTTTGTATGAAAAGACGCAGTTGGCTAGTTACCTTCTATGGCGATGATGCTGTTTTGTGGCAAGTTAAGGACCGTCAGGTGACGCAGCTTTCCTACACCACTCATGTGTACCAGTCGGTTGCTCTTCAGGGATAACTGTAAACATATAAACAATATTTTTCAAATGCATTTCTCAGTATGTTCAATATTTAATAGGGCAAGGCACTGATAAAGTATGCCATCCTTCAGAGGGGATATAAAATCGTCTGTCCTGTGTATGGGAGAGCCATACCCATTAACAATCTGGCTGAACTTCTGTGTTAATAAAAATGTTAAAAAATTTGCAACAATTAAATATAATATGTGACATGATTTACTTTTTATTTCAATGCTATAAATGTGTGACTATTAAACAAAACTTCCAACCATTAAATGACTGATATCTAAAATAAAATTTATAAGGTCTGAAAATCAGTTTACAGCCAAAATATTATCTGGAATGAGCTTCCTTTTAGCTGGGACAGCAGAATTGTTTTTTAATATGTAGGTTGTCTTAATTATAATTTCGTTTTTCCACTACAATAAACCCTTTTTTCGACCGAAATTCTAAACAAAAAGTTGTTTTTTTAGGTTTTCTCAAATTTGTGAAGAAACAGATTATGCATTGAAAACGCCCTATCAAAAACAACTTCAGGCTCTTAAATACATATTTCACAACCATTTGTTTTTTAAGTGTTTGTGAAAACAGAAACAGTCTCTCCATTCTTTGTTTTTTAAGCCTCACTTACTGAACTTGATAGGAAAAGGCACTGACATCAGGCAACCTAATCAAACAACTAAAACAGCTTCAAACAACACAGATCTATAGACTTATAAAGATTGGCTGGACTACTGTTGACCCTGGAAGCATGGCACATATCTCCAGCTGCATACACCAAACTGTCGTTAGAGTATAAGACTGACTAGAGGACGTTACTATTGGACAGACTACCTCTAGACTAACAGGATTGCCTCTGCAGTGTCAAGGTTTAAATCTGCTTGGTTACAAATTAGACATGAAAAGGTTCTGGAATTTCTGACAACGAAATGTCACAATCAATTTGGTAAATTCTTACATATCCTGTCAACTTTTCACTAAGGACTGTTCACATGAATGCATTTAAATTATATATGGTAAAATGCACAACTTCAAAAGCATCTACTGCAATACCTGCAATACATGGGATGTAATTATCATGTTTCAGATTCTAACCATTGTATCTAATGATGCATCATGGAACATTATAGAACTTCGGGCAAACAAAATAATATGTGTGGTTCTGGTAACTTACACTGGCAAAAAAAATAGGGTAGGTAGGTATGCTTTATTTTTTATTCTTTTTTTTTCTCAATAATGAATTCAATTCTGATAATGAATTTAATATGTTAAATTACTATACCCTGAATTCGATTTTTTGCATTATCAACAAAATGTTGTTTTTTTGTTTGTTTTTTAATTTTTGCATAAAGTTTTAGGGTCCGCCCCTTAAAATAGGGTCAGTCAGGCTACCTGAACCACAAATATTTTTTATGTGGCCTCATGCGACAACATGCTCCTTTACTGGCCAGAGCACCAGAGTGAAAAACACTTAAGTTTTATAATTATGAACATTAGTCATTTCAAATACAATCATGAATGCAGAATTAAATTCGGAATTCTAATTTACCGCAAACATGTCCAAAACATGTCCAAAACATGTACATAATATTTAAGATAATATTTTTCTTAGACAATAAACAAAACTCTAGATAATTCATAACAACAGTACAAGACACTATTTAAAAAGCAGTTATGGAAATAAGCAATGGCACAACTAAGGTTGGGGCAACACTGATAAAGAAACGGCCCATTATAACAACCTTATCAACATGGATAAATTTTTATGGTCAATAATTGTTATCATATTTCCGAAAACTAGATCTGGGGTCGTTTTGTCTGTAACTAATAGCCGATATTGTACCTGTCAAAACCGATTATGAGAAAGATAAAACGAGTGTAGGAAATTACACTTCAGTTCAATGAAATATAAAATAGGCATACTTATTCTTGTTCTTTTTTTTCTTTTTTGTAATTAAATGTAGCGCAACAGGCTTGTTCAAAAGATGTAAGTCAGGATTTGTTGCATGTTAATTTATATTTTAAAAACAGAGCTGTCGGAGAACAGTGCAGCTTGACTTATGCAACCCTTTACAACATACTATAAGGAAACCAATTCCCAAATTTAGTTGAGCTAGGACAAGAAATGTAAGAGATATAGACCTGTAAATGCAGCTTACACACAAAATTTAATGTGAAATAAACCAATTTTAAGGGTTATCAGAATTTGGGTTCCATGGGAGCCCAGGGGTTACGCCGACGCCGTGGTGATTACATAAGCTCTCTTATTCTTCGAATAGTCGAGCTAAAAAGCGATGCAAAAGTCAAACAGAAAGTCCAGCATACCCAGAATGCAGTATTCCAACAAGAAATTCGATAGAACCGATGGATACTCCCCGAAATGACAACTATCCACAACTTATCATATGGCCTTGTATCACCTAGCAGTTTTCAATTTTCAGTTCCATCAGTAGTTTTTGACTTATGCTTCGGACAATAATTAAAAGTATAAAATTACAAAGGGCAATAACTCTAATTTGAATGAAGATTGGTTGTAGATCTCTGCACTTCCTATCATTGCACTCTATCATTGTGTGAAGTTTCATTGCAGTCCCATCAGTAGTTTTGAAGTTCTGCTCCGGACGAAAATTATAAGCATAACATTACAAAGGGCAATAACTCTAATTTGAATGATGACAGAGTTATGGTTCTTGCTCTCTGCACTTCCTCTCATTGCACACTATCATTGTGTGAAGTTCCATGCAGTCCCATCAGTAGTTTTCAAGTTATGATCCAGACAAAATTTCTAACTATAAAATTACAAAGGGCAATAACTCTAATTTTAATGACAAAAGTATTACAGTTCTTGCACTCTGTACTTCCTCTCATTGCCCTCTTTAATTTTTTAAAGTTTCATTGCAGTCCCATCAGTAGTTTTAAAGCTCTGGACAAAAGTGGGACGGACAGAAAGAAAAAGCGGCAACTCTATGCTCACCCAAATTTCGGGAGAGCATAAAAACATGCATTTCAAACACCTTGCAAATACATTTCTTGCAAACGATTTACCGAAAGTTCAGAGGGACGGAAAAGTGATAATAACTACGGGAAAATAATTCCCGTAGGTTTGCCGGTGAAATAGCATTTAATCGTGTCGTCATGTTATCCTTTTGCTTCATTTGTTTCGATGGTAAACATTGTATTTCAGGTTTCTCAATGATTGTAATCGAACAGGGTAAAAAAATAGAAGGGTTACCAACAAGAGGAGCCTAGTAGGTCATGCATTTTATACTTTTTACCAGCATGCCCCTAACCAGGATTCAGCATTATAGCTTCTGGAAAACATCAAATTTTAAGCAGAACAAAAGCAAACAAGAAAGGTCACCAATAAGTGACCAATATCCTCAAGTTCTTTTGACCTTTGACCTCCAAGTGTGACCCTGACCTTTGATGTAAGGACCTGATCTTGTGCGTTACACCTTCTCATTGCGATTAACATCAGTGTAAAGTTTCATGAAATACCTTTCTGTACTTTTGAAGTTATGGCTGACGGACAAATGAACGAACAAACTAACAGGCGGGCGGTGCGATTACTATATGCCCCCTGCCATCGAGGACGTAAGATTGGTTTTTGTTTTGCATGTTTTTTTACGTCATTTTAAACACACGTAAGGTTATATATGAGGGTCGATATTTTTGTGGTGGAAGCAGACCATCCACTTTTTCCTGGATAGAACCAGTAATGTACACCTCCCGCCATCCGTAAGAAACGACACTTCCTCACTTACAAGTCGATCTTCCATTAGGATTCTTACCCACAGAGGTGAGAGGCGAGAAGGTTTACAGCAACACTGCTAACCCCTCGGCCATGGAGACACTTCGGGGAGGTAAGAACAATAACATGCTCATCAAAACATTTGTAAATATGAAAACAGTGGGTTTGAACAATTTATCCCCATTCAGTGCTCCAGATAAGCTTTCAGCACAATGCATGTTGTATGCATGAAAAAAAATAATTACACATATTTACATTTACAAATGTGTATTCTTAAAATCAGGTTTTGGACAATGGATTAATGTAATTTTTTACTTTTAGTCATTACCACAAAAATATATTGCGTATTTCCTCTTCTCCTTACCTTCAACATTGCAGTCTGTCTTTTTTGTGTTAAACAGCCGACAAAAAAAGGCCATTTTTTCTCTTGCGAGCATCTACCAGTACTTGCTGGAGGCACTTGTTTGTCATTCAGTACCTCAAACTTCAATAAGCATCTATTGAGTATGACTGGATACACTCAAATTTTCTAAGCTACTGAAGTGTGTATGAATGGTTCTCAATATTTATCGGTGATTTTTAACAAGTTTTTGTACGCATTAATTTTATGTTTAATGTGTTTTTGGTGAAAAAATATGCGTAACTACATAGAAACACATCTTATCTGGAGCATTGTCTATTTATTTCATAATCAGGGATCATTTTAAGGGGAGATTTGGGAAGATTCTCTCATTGTTTTCTCAAATATCTCATCCAAAAATGTTAACAAATCTTATTACTTCTACCAATTTGCAGTAAACAACATGTGAAAATCTCACTAGCATTGGTAAAAATCTCAAACAATTTTGCAGAGTGAGACTTTTCTCTCCAGGTGGTTTTGGGCCAGAGTGATTCCTGCATAACTGGGTAAAAGACGAGAACCACATCTCAAGAAAACACAGTAGTTAATGGATTCTGGTTATCCATTTAGATTTGCCATAAATGTTGAGATGTCAGCATAAATGGCTAACTCTTTATGAATCTGAGTGTAAATTTGTTGACAATAACCTAGAATCAGCCTATACAAGTATATCAAGCTAGGTCACCTGTTTTTCAGGTGCATTTTAATTGCTCTCATTAAGATTTGAAATTAACCAAATTAGGCATAAAATAGCATTCTTTGGGTTTATGAATATTCAAGTAGGTTGGAGGTGGTAAGTTTTAATGAGAACTCCTTTCATGAGGAAATGAATGGACAACACATGTTTTGCAGAAGTGTAATTATTTATCTATATTTAATATTGTAAGCACACCTGTGATTGTGTCCTGTATATAAGATTGAGGTGCCAAGTGCAAAAAAGGTAAGATTAACATAATCCCACAGCTCTGTTTGAGGTGCCAAGTGTATTTACATATGCTCTTATATCTGTTTGAGGTGTCAGGTGCCAAGATGATAAGATTTACATAAGCTCTCAGCTCTGTTTGTGTTGCCAAGTTTATTTACATATGTTTGAGGTGTCAGGTGCCAAGACGATAAGATTTACATAAGCTCTCAGCTCTGTTTGAGGTGCAGAGTAAAGTAAAAACCAGATGAGATGTACATAACCTTGTATATATGTTTGAGGTGCCAAATGCCAACAATATAAGATTTACATAAGCTCTCCGAGTCTCAGCTCTGTTTGAGGTGCCAAGTGCAAAGAAGTTAACAGGGCCTTCCCCAGCCATTTATGGCGTAGCAGCGCCGCGATCCCTTAACTTTTGAAACAGACATGCCGTGATCCCTTAATCTGACCGCGACCCTTTAAAACCGTGCCGCGATCCCTTAAAAGTGGGTCAAAACATTAATTTCCCAGCGTTAATTAATGACATATCTGACCAAATAACGCATTGAGGCATAAACTCCTGACAAGCATACGTCCTTAACTCCTGATTGGAGTGTTCTCATAAGGATTAGAGGGGCAGAGGTGTTAATTACCTCCGCGACACGGGTCTAATTCAAGAATTCAACCATGCGTACATGACCTGTAAACTTGTTACGTCATCAAATGTGAAAATAATTTACTTATAAGTTATATTTTATTGTAGCGTTGAATTAACGTGCCTTCATCCATTTTATCGCGATTTTAAATAGATAATGATGAGAAAATAATCTCACAAACGCAAATTATTTGATAATCACATAAAATTATAAGAATCTCGGGGTTGCAGATTATAAATTTAGTTTACTTCCGGTTTTAAATTTGCTTCCGTGTTTCAAAATAAAACGATTAATTATGAATAAAGACAGCAATTTTATCACATTTAAAAAAACTTATAACCGTTTCCTACCTTTTTTTTTTCGAAAGCGCTAACGATTTGATGCAGTAAACATGACTTACACGTTAAGATATTGTAAGACATGTCAGCGTAAAAAAGTTGATGTAAATCCGGATAGTCCTTATTTAGGATGCTTAAAAAACACATGACACTGCGCGTTTTCATACAAGTTGTTGTTTTTTAAATGTTATTCACTTAAAAATAACATAATTAATCCTGCTTTAAAAACTTCACCACATATATAATGAAGCGTTTACAAGATAAAAAAAATCTGCAACAGCAAAGGAAACGATGTATAAAGTTGAGTGTATCATCTTTTTCCAAAATAAAAAAATAAAAAATAAAAAAAATGGTGATACAATGTACTATCTATGGCAGACTGGTAGATATATTTTAAACATGTTAATATGCCAGGTGTATGCCAAAACCCGTATTTTACTTCACCCACCCCCCACCCTCTCGCGCGCTAAATGCTACTATCCCTTAAAAAAATCCTGGGGAAGGCCCTGGTTAAGATTTCCATACGTTTTCAGCTCTATTTGAGGTGCCCAGTGCAAACAAGATAATATTTATATAAGCTCTCAGCTCTGTTTGAGGTGCAGAGTAAAGTAAAAACCTGATGAGATGTACATAACCTTGTATATATGTTTGAGGTGCCAAATGCCAACAATATAAGATTTACATAAGCTCTCTGAGTCTCAGCTCTGTTTGAGGTGCCCAGTACAAACAAGATAAGATTTATATAAGCTCTCAGCTCTGTTTGAGGTGCCAAGTGCAAAAATAAAGATAAGATTAACACAAGCCTGCAGCTCTGTTTGAGGTGCAAATTCAATATTTAAGATTGTCATAAGCTCTCAGCTCTGTTTAAGATTTTCATAATTAGTGCTCAGTGCTTTTTAAGGTGAGAAATGCAAAAAGGTAAAATTAACGTAAGCCGACAGTTCTGTTTGAGGTGCTAATTTAGTATTTACATCTTATAAACTTTCTGTACTGTTTGAGGTGCATTAAGTTATGCTCTTATAGCTGTTCGAGGTGCCATGTGCTTACAAGATAAGATTTATATAAGCTTTCTGCACTGTTTGAGGTGCCAAGTGAAAACAAGATAAGATTTACTTAAGCTCTCAGCTCTAAGATGCCTCGTGAAAACAAGATAAGACTTTCATCAGCTATCACTGCTGTTTGAGATGTCAAGAGAAAACAAGATAAGATTTACTTAAGCTGTCAGCTCTTGTCAGCTATCACCGCTGTTTGAGTTGCCAAGTTAAAACAAGATTTACATCACCCCGCAGCTCTTTTTGAGGTGCCAAGTGCAAACAAGGTAAGATTTACATAAGCTCTCAGCTGTTTGAGGTGCCAAGTGCAAACAACGTAAGATTTACATAAGCTCTCAGCTCTGTTTGAGGTGCCAAGTGCAAACAAGGTAAGATTTACATAAGCTCCCAGCTCTGTTTGAGGTGCCAAGTGCAAACAAGGTAAGATTTACATAAGCTCTCAGCTCTGTTTGAGGTGCCAAGTGCAAACAAGGTAAGATTTACATAAGCTCCCAGCTCTGTTTGAGGTGCCAAGTGCAAACAAGGTTAGATTTACATAAGCTCCCAGCTCTGTTTGAGGTGCCAAGTGCAAACAAGGTTAGATTTACATAAGCTCCCAGCTCTGTTTGAGGTGCCAAGTGCAAACAAGGTAAGATTTACATAAGCTCCCAGGTCTGTTTGAGGTGCCAAGTGCAAACAAGGTTAGATTTACATAAGCTCCCAGCTCTGTTTGAGGTGCCAAGTGAAGTAAAAACTTGATGAGATTTACATACAAACCCTTCAGCTTTTTTCAAGTGAAAAACTTGAATTTGTTTCATAATTGCGTATAAAATTAATGTTTGCAATGTGTATCATGGCACAATTCCTGAATAAAAATTGTTCAAACCAAGCAATATTAATGATGATGTCATGGCTTTACCAATCAATGGTAACAATGTTTTAATCATGTGCTTGTAGGGCCTGAGTTGGAAAGGCAAGAGAAAGAATTGGAAGTTGTTTAATGGCTCCCCTACACATTATAGGTTATTTAGAGCCACTCCAGAGAGGGGACGAATACAAGCGGGAAGGGATACAACATAGAAATCTGGGAAACTGCCCTACTCTTACTAACAAATTGCTAAGGTACCTTAACGTGCTCTGAGGATACTCAGATAAACACGACACCCAGTTTATGTCCCCATCTGAGGAACAAGGCTAGGAGAACATCGTCTTGTAAAATATAACATACAGAGGAAACTCAGCGGCATAGGTGAGGCCTGAACCTGGGTCCTCCGGATCTCAAGTACATTCTGCTATCCACTGGGTCACTTTAGCCCATTAGAAGGGCCAAAGAAATAGCCACTGTCTTTCCAAAAGGAAACGGAAACTGAGTAACTTTGTTTTGAATTTAATAAAACACCCTATTCATTTCCAGTAATCAGAATAACCTTTACTTACAACGACCTATAATCCCCAATCCATTTTTACAGTCTCAGTGGATGAACTATTTAACCTATGAACGCAGTATTTACCAACCTGTCTGAGATGTGGACACGTCTCCAGGTTTTCCACTCGTGTGATGCTGTTCCTGTCGGCAATCAGTGCCGTCGGGCTCTCACCGGCTGGAATCTCCAGCTTCGTGAGACTCCGGTCAGACAGATCCAGTAGGCTGCCCTCCATTTCTGAAAAAGAACAGAGAATTTGTCAGAATCAGTGATAACCTTGCATTTCTGGTAAAGAACAGAAAATTTGTCAGTATAAATTGAATCCCTCCAGAAGACAATGATAAGTTAATAATAAATAATGATTCACTAAATGTAAGGCATAAAAAAAAAATAGTGATGTTTCGTGTCACATGCCCAAAGAAATGGGGGTCGGTAGATGGTACATGTAGGTCGGATTTCTTTTTTTTTTTTTTTTTTAAAGACCTCAATACCAGCGTGTTACAAATTATTATATATAACAGCACTGTCAGAATTAAAGTTGGATAAAACAAGTCTATTGTCTGTTGTATCATAGAGAGCTGCTGATACAGGTACTCTGTCGTCATAAAATATTAAGGATTCCGGTAGGGGGGGTGGGGGAAAACTACCAAATTCCTTCCCCAAATCATCTTGGTGTAGCTGTCGAATGCATTGCAAAGTAGAGTTAGATTATGTAAACAAAAGGCGATATTTGTAATAGGCCGATCTGCTTATGGCTAGGGCAAATATGCTGCGGAAAAAAAACACATGATGATAAAATATTGAATGCAAATGGTGAAAATGGGTCGCGGGTAAAACGTGTGTATAACACAATATTCAATCGATTTTGAATTTACTTCTTCGCAACAACTAAATTAAAACATTTATCTTGAGATGTATGTATGTTTTTGACTTCGTATGCTTGATTTTGATGAGAAAAACAAACTTCAAATCGACAACTTCCAATACCAAGAAGACGTATGTGTTGAAAATCGAAAACGAAAACGATCGTTGCTAAGCGACGGGACTGGTATAATGATCAATTGCATCATCATCGTCGAGATTTTTTTACCCCTATAAAAAAAAACAATTACCGTTATCAAAAAAAATACGGTCAGGGGATAAAATTCACTGTCGGTCGGTTAACAGGAAATAAACCTTTTTTAGCCCTTAATATATGAACGTATACCTCCCTGTTGTGAGTCTATAAAAATCCTATGGACAGTCAGTCATACAAATCGCTCTCCAATACCTGAACTGTTTGACACATTGAAATTCAAACAAGTATCATAAAAAAGAAAGAAATAGATCTATTAAGCAAATATGAATGACAAATTTCAATACTTGACCCTGGGATGACCTTACTCTATTTAAATGGGCAGTAAAAAGACTTTTGAATGACACATTTATACAAATAAAATACTGAAGGACAATAACAAATCTACCATATATGATAATGTTTTCCTTACAAAATCTGACATGATGTCAAACTTCTTAAAAGGTTAATATATACCAATATATACCAATATATACCAATATATACGGAATTCCTGAATTCAAACATGGTAAAGTCCATTTTTTTCTGCTGATTCTAATATAAGACTTTTACGGTGTCTAGGAAATAGCACTTTGTTGACAGCATTATAGACCTATGAAAACACTAATTATTTTTCCCATTGACACCAAAGTTAAAGTGTCACATATTAATGATTGGCTGCAAATTCAACTCAAGTATGGATAATGCAGCAGTGTAATGTTCATATAAAAAACTAATTTTCCACTTGAAAAATCACCATTGATTGACTGTTATCATTGCTCACAAAGTTTAAGTATAGAGTCGAAATTTCGAAAATGTTCATCAGTGATCCAGTAATATCTATTAATACGCTTCTTATACATACAACCACAAAATCGAATACATATGGGCAGTTTTCCCCTACTTATAATGCCCATTTCCATCAAAAAAGGAGGGATTACTTTTTATTATAGGAACTACATTCGACTACACCTCGAAGGTCTAAATGTAATTAGTGATGGTAAACCTATAGGAAGTGTGTATTGTTAAGTTCACCATTAATGTATCCCAATTAATGTGATGGAAATCTACATATGTATAGGATCATGTATGTATGGGGTTAAACATTGCTTTTAACAAATTTTCCGTCATCTCATGTAGCAGTGAGCTCACAGCCTCAATGTCTAACTTTATAGTGCGGCCACACTGAAATATCATGCCATAGACATCTGAGATGATACCCCACCCAGTCACATTATACTGAACTTCGGCCAACCTGTCCTAGCAGTACCCTTTATATATGCCGAACGTCAAGCAAGGGAGCTACTAGTACATGCACCATTTGTTTTGAAGGTTTTGGTTTAACCCAGCCAGGGATCAAGCCCATGACCTCCAGCATACGAGGCGGACACTCTACCACTATGCCATCACTGCAGTTTGTTGGCAATCAAGCAAATACCTGTGTTGCATTGCTGTTTTAGGCTGATTTACATCTGGCTCAAACAATTAGCAAAGTTCCAAAATTTTATAACTTAGATTGATAAAAATGATTTGTTTTGTAACCTAAACACCCATTTTTTTTGCACCTACCCAAAACTTTTTATTAAGTTTTCATGTTATGTTGTGTTTTTTTCCAAATGGTACAAGATCACACCTGATGACAGACTAGAACTGAACAAACTGTTTAAAAGTGTAGAAACTGTTAATTACTTTAACTTAAAATTAACAGAACATTTCAAGGTTCAAATTTAACAATTATTTACTTGCTAAATGCAAGTAAATGTTTGCAGATTGCAAGTAGAAAATATTAGCACTTGCTAATATAAGAAACCCACTATGTGTACATAATTTATTCACTGAACTACCCCCTTTTCTTTTCCTTATTTAATATAGACAGAAATACAGGAAATAATAAATGATCTATATAGAATAATTAGATCGACCACCACCAACAGTCCAAACAAAATATTTTTTTGAAAAGTTCAGCACACAAGGGAGTTATCCCCCTTTTACTTAACCATGCATTTTTGGTAAAAACACATAAAATCTACAAACGTTACCTCAATTTGTCCAAGACAATATTCTCTATACGTTGCTTCCAAAAATATCACAGAAAAACACAACACAGATTGTGTAGGTAGCATCTTTTGATTACCAAAAATCATCAAATTACCACCCATCCCCCCACCCCACCACCCCACACCCCAACCACTTTTAAGGTTTCCATAGCATCTATAAAAGAGTATTGCTTGGCACAATTTGAAACTGTTTGAAGGAATATTTTGTACTTTGACAGTGACGTGTGTTTAAAAACATCAAACATTGTTTAATTAAAGCGCTGTTTAAGTTGTCCTACGCCCTCAAAAACTGGCCTAAGGGAATACCAGCAAAAAAAGGGGGTACTTTTTTTTGTGTGAGTATATTTATCTAGCTCATATTGACGTGTAGTAAAAGTCATATTGGGTGTGTAATGTATACTCGTTTGTGATTGGTGCACTTTTCTGTTCATGTCAAAGAAAGTATGTCACGTGATGTAAGCAATGTTGATTTCTTTTTGAAAATTCCCACGATGTAACAACAATATGTTTGTTTCAAATGAATGTTTTTGGTGAAAATTGAATATTACAACCCATTTTATTGTTCTAATTTAAAAATGCGTATGCAATAAAAAGGTTATTAGATTTATATTGGGATATATGCACTCCTAAAGTCGCGCAATATTAATACGCTAAAGAACTCGTGCATATATCCCAATACATATCTAATAACCTATAATTATTACATGCCTGAATCTAGTTGAGTGTGAAAATGTCATTATTTACTTGTATAGCAATTCTTCTAAAATCAATAGAGGTTTTAAATTATTAAAGAAACTAACCACCAAATAACCGCAAAATTACACTACAAAACCGTGTATCAAAACGCTGTCCAGGTGTTCAGGTCATATAGTAATATATATCTGACCAGCAAAAGTAAAGTAAAAATACCCATGTTTGAATATGCATAAAGTGAATTATGAGACGGTAACTCTTAATTCGACGCTCCAGTTTAAGGGTTTGGCCTGGCTGGTTAAAGCCGGACATATTGTGTCTATAGAGTTTGGATTCTCAAAATATGTAAGCTATTATTAGTTATTGGGTTTGTTACTGACCCCCTACAGAAATATGTGGGTCAGTAAGATTTATAGGGGGCGAAGCGATAGCCGAGTCCCCCTATACATCTGACTGACCCCACATATTTCTGTAGGGGGTCAGTAACAAACCCAATAACTGATTTATTGCATCGAGCACCTTTTTTTACGGCAAACTCCGATATTTAACCCATTTTAATGGAGCGTCAACGTCATAAGACGTTCACGCAATTTGACATCATGACGTTGACGTCACCACCGGTACAGTTTAAAAAACATTATTAAATTTACTTATTATGTTTGTTACTAACGCCTTAAAGAACTATTTGCAAATGATTTGAACTTTGAATCGGAATTGTAGTCCATATTGTTTTAGTGACCCTCTATGAAATCTACTGACCCACTATCATGGCTATAGAATAATAGAGGGTCACCATGTGACCGCTCAGCCTCTAATGCAATGGAATTCCTAGGATTTTGTGCGAGGTGCAATAAATATATAATTATGTACCTTGTCGTCAGTAGGTTTAGAAACGGTTTACATATGATGTAAAATGTGCCTGTTGTTGGTGGGATACTACTTTAATGCAAGTACCTGGATTAAAATAGCTAGTAGAAAACCTTTGCACTTGCTTTTTTCAGCAAGTGGCTAAAAATATGCAATGCTAACCCAAATAATACAACTAATATATCAAATCAATTATAATCACTAATGAACCGATTTTCCCATCCTGCAATTCAAATATTAAATAAAATAAAATAATTTGCATTCACACCCACCCAGGTCAAAAAACGCTGGATCGGTAAAGGGCAAAGAACCAACTCCACAGTTTTTAAAGTTTTAGATTCTGTTAGTGTCGTTATAGAGGAGGGACCATTATTCCGTTTAGGAAACATGCTCTTGATAAAATAAGCAAAAATATTAAAGACTATTAATTTACCACTCAAAAGCGAATTCAGAAATAAGTATTAATATTAATAAGCTTAATTATCACTCATTAAAAGTTCTATTGAAAAAACAGGACATAAGCGACAGGGAGAAGTTTGTTAAAACTTCTCTCCCAACTACTGACTTCTCCCTGTCAGACAAGTGACAGGAAAACTTCTCTCTCAACTACTGACTTCTCCCTGTCATGCAAGTGACAGGAAATAGAAGTTTCTGATATGATACACAGAAGGAGAACTTGGAAATGACTGAGAAAATATTCATTTGGGCAAAACTTCTCCAGTGAAATTCGGACCTGGCTCGAGCCCTGAAAATACTGCTCTAGTAAATACGGGTCCTACCGTTAATTAAAACTGTTGTGCTATTCAGTCAGATCTATGCCATTTACAAAATGTAGGAGTATTAAAGAATGCAGTCAGGTTAAAATGTTGCCAATTTTTCTTGTAAATCATTCTGTCCGATATATACTGCATTCATTAAACTTAAGCCAAATATTTTTGTAGTTATCGCATACCAAAACTTCTAAAAAAGAATTAATTAATAGGCGATAAAATATTTTGTTATAAACTATGAACCCATGGACCTAATGTTCAACACTCAGTATTTTTCAGTTTGACGACCACAATGCATAAAATTAGCGGCGTTCGCCAAGATATTCAAAACATGATTTACTGATATGTATACTGGGACAAATAAAAACAATCCTTTCTATCAAACTAAAAGAACTATCCTATATGCTTGTCCAAAATATGATATATGTGTGGCAAGTAATGACAGTTCAGAGCTCAGCAATTTTCAGTATTTTGCTGTGTATGCCTTCAGAAATCTGTCCATCTGGGTTAAAATCCCACAAACAGCATGGCTAAAGGGCCTTTAGCTGAAACAACTGCTTGTTTGGAGGGAAAATAATCACTGTGAGCTTGGCTCAACACATACTTCATTCTCAAATCTGTTGTTGTTGTTGTTTTTTTGTATAAGGCCATATAAAATTAATTCCCAGTTTATCATCCCCGCCCGCCCCGAATATTTTATGCCGCCCCGACAATTTTTATTTTGTCCGAGAAAAAAAAAAAAAAATTGACTGTGAAAGAGTCGTCTTTCCACGACGGAAAATGCGTTAATATTTAGCCCGAACCGGAAATACCGGAAATACATTTTGTAAACAAATCGGACGTCGAGCAATAAGAAGTAAGTTATATTGAGAACTTCAACTTTTAAAACTCACATACATGGTAGTTTATATCATTATAAATACAAATGTATGCTATAGCAGTGACAATTGGCAATAAAGAGTGTTCAAAACATAATACTTCTGGTTATTAATATTTTTGTGATGTTTGATATCATCTCAGGAAAATAAAAAATAAAAAATAAAATTGCACGCCCCAATTTTTTCCAAAATTTGGATGATAAACTGGGAATTAATTTGATATGGCCTAAATTACTTAAAAAATGATTTGTCTATAATAAAAAAAAGCAATTTGAACCATAGAGGTTGTTTTTAGTAAAAAAAAATAATGCAGACAGTTATGTGTGCATGTAGTGCAGAAATATCACATATTTAAGAAAATGAAATGAAATCACGTTTATTTGAAAAGTGTAATTTATTGTGAAGCATTTAAGAAATTGATTTACGATCAAAATGGTCGTACGTTGTTTCATAAAACGGGGCCCCGCAGGTGAACTAATCCGGACAAAGTTTATGTATTGAAGCCTTTAAAGGCCATAGCTCTGAAAAAATCATTCAACCAGAACACAGCGACGATATGCACAACTAGGCTTGGTACAGATTGTTGAAATCCGGCCAGCGGTTCAGAAGAACTAGTCGGGAAAAATGTTGTGTATTAAAACTTTTAAAGGGCCATAACTCTGCCAAAAATCATTCAACCGAACACACTGGGTAGTAGAGTAATAGGTGGCACTGAGTCCCAGTCCGAGGATCAAGCCATCCCGAGATCAATCCCAGTGCGAGGTTTTGTTGGTGTGTCCTGAGGCAAGAAGACACTACAAATTCACTTGGATGCGCAGACGTAAACTGTGCAGTCTCGTGACATATCAGACAATATCCTTCTAACATAATCCATCGGATGCAGACGTCAACTGGGCGGTCTCATGTAGTATCAGACAATATCCTTCTAGCCTCATCCATCAACTGGGCGTTCCCACAACAGGACAGTCCCATGTATTAGACAATATCCATCTAGCCTCATCCATCAGATGCAGACGTCAACTGGGCGTTCCCACAACAGGACAGTCAATGTATCAGACAATGTCCTTCTAGCCTCATCCATCAGATGCAGACGTCAACTGGGCGTTCCCACAACAGGACAGTCCATGTATCAGACAATGTCCTTCTAGCCTCATCCATCAGATGCAGACATCAACTGGGCGTTCCCACAACAGGACAGTCCATGTATCAGACAATATCCATCTAGCCTCATCCATCAGATGCAGACGTCAACTGGGCGTTCCCACAACAGGACAGTCCATGTATCAGATAATGTCCTTCTAGCCTCATCCATCAGATGCAGACGTCAACTAGGCGTTCCCACAACAGGACAGTCCATGTATCAGACAATGTCCTTCTAGCCTCATCCATCAGATGCAGACGTCAACTAGGCGTTCCCACAACAGGACAGTCCCATGTTTCAGACAATGTCCTTCTAGCCTCATCCATCAGATGCAGACGTCAACTGGGCGTTCCCACAACAGGACAGTCCCATGTTTCAGACAATGTCCTTCTAGCCTCATCCATCATCAGATGCAGACGTCAACTGGGCGTTCCCACAACTGGATAGTCCCATGTTTCAGACAATGTCCTTCTAGCCTCATCCATCATCAGATGCAGATGTCAACTGGGCGTTCCCACAACTGGATAGTCCCATGTTTCAGACAATGTCCTTCTAGCCTCATCCATCATCAGATGCAGACGTCAACTGGGCGTTCCCACAACTGGATAGTCCCATGTATCAGACAACATCCTTCTAGCCTCATCCATCAGATGCAGACGTCAACTGGGCGTTCCCTTGTATTAGGCAATATCCTTCTTGCCTCATCCATCAGATGCAGACGTCAACTGGGCGTTCCCACAACAGGACAGTCCATGTATCAGACAACATCCATCTAGCCTCATCCATCAGATGCAGACGTCAACTGGGCGTTCCCTTGTATTAGGCAATATCCTTCTTGCCTCATCCATCAGATGCAGACGTCAACTGGGCGTTCCCACAACAGGACAGTCCATGTATCAGACAACATCCATCTAGCCTCATCCATCAGATGCAGACGTCAACTGGGCGTTCCCTTGTATTAGGCAATATCCTTCTTGCCTCATCCATCAGATGCAGACGTCAACTGGGCAGTCCAACATATCAGACAGTATCCTCCAAGCATGTTAAAACACCGTTGGAATCTGTCTGATTAGGGCATGGTGTCTGGATTTAATATGTATCAGTCCCTTCTCTCTGGGAAGGCTCGAAATAACCTATTATGTATTGTAATGATGAGCTGTTTAAAAACAAAAAACAATTCTATTCTAGGCTACTATAGGTCGCACTGAACAATGTGTTCTACGGCACCATGGATACATCGTGTACGATGCCACTGTTCTTTGCAGACATGTCCCACTTCTAGCCAGTGTTTACTTAAATCATTTGGCTTCATTCATCGGATGCGCAGTTATAAACTGTGCAGTCTCATGACATATCAGACAATGCCCATCTACATCTAACAAGACTTAACATAATCCATCGGATGCAGACGTCAACTGGGCTGTCCCATGTATCAGACATCTATCTAGCCCCACCCATCAGATGCAGACGTCAACTGGGCTGTCCCATGTATCAGACAACATCTATCTAGCCTCACCCATCAGATGCAGAGGTCAACTGGGCTGTCCCATGTATCAGACAACATCTATCTAGCCTCACCCATCAGATGCAGACGTCAACTGGGCTGTCACATGTATCAGACAACATCTATCTAGCCTCACCCCTAGATGCAGACGTCAACTGGGCTGTCCCATGTATCAGACAACATCTATCTAGCCTCACCCCTAGATGCAGACGTCAACTGGGCTGTCCCATGTATCAGACAACATCTATCTAGCCTCACCCATCAGATGCAGAGGTCAACTGGGCTGTCACATGTATCAGACAACATCTATCTAGCCTCACCCATCAGATGCAGAAGTCAACTGGGCGTTCCCATGTATCAGACAACATCTATCTAGCCTCACCCATCAGATGCAGAGGTCAACTGGGCTGTCCCATGTATCAGACAACATCTATCTAGCCTCACCCATCAGATGCAGACGTCAACTGGGCTGTCCCATGTATCAGACAACATCTATCTAGCCTCACCCCTAGATGCAGACGTCAACTGGGCTGTCCCATGTATCAGACAACATCTATCTAGCCTCACCCCTAGATGCAGACGTCAACTGGGCTGTCCCATGTATCAGACAACATCTATCTAGCCTCACCCATCAGATGCAGAGGTCAACTGGGCTGTCACATGTATCAGACAACATCTATCTAGCCTCACCCATCAGATGCAGACGTCAACTGGGCTGTCCCATGTATCAGACAACATCTATCTAGCCTCACCCATCAGATGCAGAGGTCAACTGGGCTGTCACATGTATCAGACAACATCTATTTCTAGCCTCACCCATCAGATGCAGAGGTCAACTGGGCTGTCACATGTATCAGACAACATCTATCTAGCCTCACCCATCAGATGCAGAAGTCAACTGGCTGTCCCATGTATCAGACAACATCTATCTAGCCTCACCCATCAGATGCAGAGGTCAACTGGGCTGTCACATGTATCAGACAACATCTATTTCTAGCCTCACCCATCGGATGCAGACGTCAACTGGGCTGTCCCATGTATCAGACAACATCTATTTCTAGCCTCATCCATCGGATGCAGACGTCAACTGGGCTGTCCCATGTATCAGACAACATCTATTTCTAGCCTCATCCATCGGATGCAGACGTCAACTGGGCTGTCCCATGTATCAGACAACATCTATCTAGCCTCACCCCTAGATGCAGACGTCAACTGGGCTGTCCCATGTATCAGACAACATCTATCTAGCCTCACCCATCGGATGCAGACGTCAACTGGGCTGTCCCATGTATCAGACAACATCTATCTAGCCTCACCCATCGGATGCAGACGTCAACTGGGCTGTCCCATGTATCAGACAACATCTATTTCTAGCCTCATCCATCAGATGCAGAGGTCAACTGGGCTGTCACATGTATCAGACAGTATCCTCCAAGCATGTTAAAACACCATTGGAATGTGTTTGATGTATAGTGCATGGCTTCTGGATTTCATATGTATTATTCCCTTCTCTCTGGGAAGGCTCAAAATAATCTATTATGTATTGTAATGATGAGCTGTTTAAAATACAACGATTCAATTCTAGGCTACTATAGGTCACACTGAACAATGTGTTCTACGGAACTATGGATACATCTTGAACGACGCCAATGTTCTTTACAGACATGTCCCATTTCTAGCCAGTATTTAATTGTTCTGGAAAGCGTGATCGCACTGAACTTACACTGATGATTAACAGCACTCGCAATTTAATTATTCGTACAAAGACATTACCTGACAGTGAGATTAACCTCCCACGGCGAGAAATTTAAATGTTTCATTGCCATTATGGAAACGTACAACAATAGATGACCTCGAACCAATACTGCTAATGGCTCCAATCTTAATGTTTCAATAGCTACCTTAAAAGTATGGTAATGGGGAAATAATTGTCATCACAATTATGCATACAATGAATTGAATATGGAATGAAACAATGGTTGACCCAAACAGGCATTCAGAACATGTCTGGCTTTAAATTCAGTTGCCATTGTCTCAAATGTTTAGAACTGGCATTTCCCAAATCAGATGGTCAAGCTGATTATAAAGCCACTAACAGCAATGAAGCATGGAAGTAGCATGTATATAAAATTAAACCAAATGCTGAAAGTAGGTATTCACAATTTCGCTGTTTCTAAATAAACAAAACTAGAACTATCACTGAAGATGATGAATACTCAAGCTTTTTTTATTCCAAGTCAAACAAAGGGCCATAATTCTGTAATAAATTAGGCAATCAGTAGGTAATGGGTGATGTAGAGGGACATAAGGTCATCAGTTGTTATGAGTATATGAAGTTTGGGAACAGCCAATTCAAAACTCGAGTAATAACTAGAAATGTGTTCATGGGAGACGGATACCCCCACTGAAAAGAATCAGTGTAAAACCTAAAATTTGACGAAAAAGGGCCATAACTCTGGTAATACTGATCGATTTTGATGCCAAACGATATGCACATCTTGACATCATAGGTAACCTTCCTGTAAAGATTCGAAGAAATCGGTTGAAAAGTGGGGGAGGAGATAGACACACAAGATATTTGCACGTAAAATTTGACGAAAAAGGGGCCATAACTCCGGTAATACTAGGTTGAATGAGATGCCGAAACCATATGACCATCTTCACACCACAGGTAAGTATCCTGTAAAGTTTCGAAGAAATCTGCTGAAAAGTGTGGGAGGAGATAGACACACAAGATATTTTCATGTTAAATTTGATGAAAAAGGGACCATAACTTTGGTAATACTGGGTCGATTTTGACGCGTAAACAATATGCACATCTTGACATCATAGGTAAGCATCCTGTTAAGTTTGAAGCAATCGGCTGAAAAGTGTGGGAGGAGATAGTAACACAAACTTTTCGGGACGGAAGGACGGACGGGGCTAACACTATATGCCCCCTCACTATTCGGTGGTGGGGGCATCAAAATGTGGGATGTGACAAATCGGATTATCCTATATAGCCTCCACTTCACTTTGTGAAAGCGGGGAGGTGGGGAATTAATCACATGCTTTTTTAAAAAAGTGTCAAGGACATATATTGTTAATGCCTTCCGTCTGTCCATTCGTCCATCTGTCTGTAACCATACATGTATCTCGCAGAATTCAAGCGAATTTAGAATATGACTTCCTCCTACCACCCCCCCCCCCCCACCCCCCCCCCCCCCCCCCCCCACCCCCACTAAAAATTCAATTACTCTTGCCATTTTTTTTTTTATATATCCATGTATATACATGTACTAAGAATTGCCTTTGTAGACAAACAAAAAAAGGATTTTATTATTTCAAACCCAGATGTCTGCACAAGGGGATACTTGAGGGTGGGAGGTGGGCCCAGAAGAGTGGAAGTGCTGACAAAGGAGCTGAGGTAATCTGTGTCAAAATATGTTTTTAATTACCATTCAAATGAGCACATGGGTATTTGCAATGGCATGCTATTGAATTTTGCTTTAGTTTGATATACATGTATATCTAGCCAGCACTTTGTGTGTTTGCATGTTATTTCCACTCTTAATTGCTGTAAGTGGGCAGCAAGATGGAGGGATCAATACTAGAACTTTAAGCCTATGACTAACTCGCATCCCCTGCCTTAATATTTTGTTGATAAAAAAAGTATGTAGCGTTGAACCCCGATTTCACAATGCTTGATCAATTAAAGGACAGAAGACTTGGCGAGTTTGTGTTGTATGAATCATTTAGTATACATTTATATAAATCTAGCTTCAATGCTGAAACAAGTACGTGTTTTGTGATTGAAGAAATTTTTTATTGAATTAATCGCACAAAATTGCAAAAAATAATTTTAGTTTTATGAATACAATATTAAGAGCGATAGTTCCTCACTGAATCAACTAATGCAAACATACTCTATTTATTAAGCAATAACTTGGGAACATACCACTTGAAACAACATCCAAACTGCCTCCAATCCTGACATAACACTATAATTTTTATAATTAATTCATTGGCAGGATATATTTACATTAATTTTTATTTACTACTTAATTTCTTTATTTTTCATCGGTTTTTGCGCACAATATGACCTATTTATGTGTCGACATGCCGTCAAACACCATTCATTGGCAGGATTAAAAACAAGTCCGCCACTTCACAGGGCAGTTTAGGCTCATTTGCTAAGGTTTTTGTATGTGAAAGGTATTTTCTGGTTGGGTGGGGGCATCTCGGCATGAGGTTTTTTACTAATATATATATATTTAGAAAAAAGTTGCTAGGTGTTCATGTTAAGAAGTAATGAAAGTTTTCCCATGTTTAAAAAAAAAAAAAAATATTTATTTTCTGTAATTGCTATTTCTTCATCTGTTTTATAAAAATAGTGCTCTTGGTTAAACAACAAACCCTATCAGTTTTTTGTCAGTAGGTAAAAAGGTCATACTGACCTGACCTCCTCGCTTTTTCCCCCTCAATTACAGTTCTTGCACTCTGCACTTCCACTCATTGCCCTCTATCATTGTGTGAAGTTTCATTGCAGTCCCATCAGTAGTTTTAAAGATATGCTCCGGACAAAAATTCTAAATATAACATTACAAAGGGAAATAACTCTAATTTGAATGATGACAGAGTTAAGGTTCTTGCACTCTGCACTTCCTCTCATTGCCCTCTATCATTATGTGAAGTTTAATTGCAGTCCCACCAGTAATTTTGAAGATATACTCCAGACAGGAAAGTGTGACATACACACGGACGGACGGACAAAGTGGCAATTATACATATGCTCACCCTGTGGGGAGCATAAAAAGGGGAGCATAAAAATATGTTGCTGCACAATGGATACTATTTGCATTAAGCTTCAAGATTGTGGATAAAAAAGTATAGAAATTTCAGCGTGGATAACTTTCTCATGATCGGGTCACTGTGATCTTAACCTTTGACCTAGTGACTCCAAAATTATTAGGAGTTTTACCAAGGGTACTATTCTGTAAACTTTCAAGATTGTAGGCCTATTAGTTTACAAGTGGAGAAAGTGTTTTTCAGGATTGGGTCATTGTCAAGTCAATGTGACCTACCAACCCCAAAAATAATAGGTTTCTTTCTCGCTGTAATTACAGAAACGTTATGCATACCATCCCACTGCAGGGCTCGACGTTAACTTTACGGACAGCCTGACCATGGGGCAAGTTAACTCTGAAATTTACTTGCCCATGCCAGTTTGCTGGTTGCCCTATTTAGCCCTGAAGCTTTTATTTTATAAGGATATACTGCTTGAGGCTTCATGTGTGTTAGACCACTTAATGATATATAACTCTCACAGCACCTTTCTGAGAATTCTAAAAGCTGGTCTAATACTTATAATGTAACAACAATAATAGTATCGGAAACCTGCAAGGAGCGAGGGGTTTCTGTTATATTTTGTCATATTCTATGGTCCTGGCTTGTCGTTCAGTTTTGAAGTTGCCTGATTGGATTGAGCCTTTGAGACTTTACCTGTCCGGTGTCAAGTTTTACTTGCCCCGGGCAGGCGGACAGTCCTTAAAATCGAGCCCTGTCATTGTGTTCTTTAATCTGATTAACTTTAATGGTTCTAAAGATATGCTGATATTTTTACATGGCTTTTTAAATAACCACCAAAGGCCCTATATCCTGTAAAATACATTTATAGACACATAGTAACAGTGACCTTGACTCTGAGTAAGCTTTAAAGCAATCCTGTGTTTGCTGAGTTGTAAATGACACTCACTCTCCACTCTCATGTCTGCCCAGTATCATTTTTATCCAATCATTCATTGCTAAGTTATTGGTTTGGACACGCGTTTGACCTATGACGTTCACTGCGCCCTTGACCCTAGGTTGGCAGGAGTTTATGTGCCACTCTGTCGCCATGTCGTGAACCTTTCTGCCCAAAATCCTTTTGATCCAAATTAACCATTGTTGAGTTATGGCCTGGACACCTGCTGTGACCTCTGACTTCAATGCAACATTGACCTTGATCATAAGTTGGCGGGAGTTGTATGTGACACCCTGTCTCTATGTGGTGAACCTTTCTGCCCAAGAATTCATTGCCGAGTGTAATGGCCCGGACACGGTATTAATATTTACATTCTACATGACCTTGACCATAGGTTAGCGAGAGTAGTATGTGTCACTCTGTCTCCATGTGTTGCATTATGGCCAGGCCAAGTGTTTCACCTTCACCGTGACCCTAAATTTGTGGAAGTAGTACCGGTATGTGACACGCCATATCCATGTGATAAACCTTTCTGCTTAAGATCTTTTTGATCCAATTATTTATTGCAAAGTTATGTCCTGGACAGGAAACCTGGACGTACTACGGAAGGGAAGGACAAATCTAAAGATATACATGTATGCCCCACTCCCCAAACTTAATTGGCATAGAAAACCTTCTAGCCTATATGGTGAAAATCAGAAACTGATAGTTAAGTTATTGCATAAACAATAATAAACAATGTAATCTAACGGACGCCAATGATGGACAACACAAAATCATATACATGTAAGTTTGCCTGACCTAGCAACTATCCCAAAATAAAGCCTTGTGAAATATTCGACAAAACCTTCGTCTTTTAATAATAATAAACACACTATTAGGTACTGTTAAACAGCTGGCAGTATTCAAACATCAGACAAGCATTAAATCGGTTAGATAAGAAAAACAAAAACATGCAGCCATAGCTAAAAATCTAACAAAACTTACGTGAATTCTTCTGTTTTATTTTCATTCTACGATCTGTGAAAGATTTCATTCACGAAATGTAAGATAACTGGATCCACTTATTGATCCGTTTTCAGTCTATTTTGCATTCTGACAACAATATATTATAGATCTTCAAATTAAAGCAGAAACCATACTTCAATTATTTTTTATGGAAAATAAACACTTTCAGAGAAATACGTTCGGAGTTGTTGTCAAATATGACAAAGAACGGCAGTTTTACTAGTATCAACCAGTGACACATATTGCGTGCATCAAAATCAAAATGTACATTTTTACTGGCATGCTCCCAAGTCTGTATTTACAAACCTACTGGCATTGAGCCATTTCAATTAATTGAAGTATGGAAGTGATCAATGCTACCTGTACACCCAATGAGACTGCAATATTAAATGACTCCACACAGCCTTCTATCAAAGCCCATGCGGAGGAGTCGTAATTTATTGATAAGCATTTGTCAAGTGGACCAAAGATAGAAACAAAAGGAGTGAGAACAAATAAACCCTCCTGATTGCTTAAGGGTACATAAAAAAATGTGAATTTTGTGAACAAAAAAAATCTCTGCATGCTCTGACATTGTTATGTCGCCATATAAATAGAAATTATCGGGTTTCAAGGTTTGTACATACATATTGCAGATAAAAATGAAATCTAGCTAGCAGAAATCAATTAACTGGTTAGTTTAAGTTATTGAAATGGATATTGAAAGAACAAATTGATACCATTGTGTGATTGTCAATTAAAAAAATATTTTTTGTGTAATATTTCTACAATAAGTACATAATTATATATCGGTCTACATACAGTGATACAATCAAATTTACCTGAAGTAAGATTAGTTTCGGATAAGAGTAGTCATTAGCTACAGTACTATATAGTATTTAAGATAATATAAGATCTAGGGGATCTGATTTGTACATACATGTACAAAGGCCAGTGTTTTTTTGACTGATCATTTATCGATTTTGCTCATCAAAAAAGTAGAATAGGAGAGGGAATAAAACGTTTTCATTCGCAAACACATCTTGTCCAAGTAATATGCCATAGATTAGGACATAGTAACGTATTCAGCAATAGTGTAAAAACAGCCGTGTCCAAACTTCAAGATACCGGTACACAAATGTGTTGCGGATGATGGAAAACACCAGTTGCATTAACATGATAATCTGAATTTGAAAATGCTTTAGAAGTGCTTGCATTTTTCATACCGGTGCAAAAATAATAAAGTATTAAAAGTTAAGAAAATAAATTTTACTCACCAGCTAACGACAAATTGTTTTCGGATGTTAATAAATTCATACTCCTCTCTGATTTTCTTCAAATGAACTAATCCAATTAACAATCACTAAATAGCGTCTTATTAATTCACATTACTTTGCAGCCAGTATTGTTGCTTTAAAATCAACAACAGGCTAATGCTTTTTAACATTTTTTTTTTGGTATTTTGTAATCATTGTTATCTGTTTCATTCTTTGCTTCATATTTTTGGTTAATTCACATTAAGCTACAAATACAAACTCAATCAACCTACTGAACCAGAAACCTACTAACTAACACCAGGGCTTTTTTCCTGTGTCACAAGGATATTTTATGATGGAGAACCCCTTTGATATTAAATAAGCATGATTGAAGCACAGTTGTCAATGGGGGGCATAATTTCAAAGAATATTTATCGATACAGAAAGGATCTTAATTTGATTAAATGCATGTAGTATAGTGCTAGTGGGAAGACACAGTCATTAAATACAAATATCCGAAAACTTGAAAATGAACTAATAAGAATAAGCGTTTGCCAATTCACATAAATTTACTTCAGTTTAATATGTTTAGTACATATATCTCGTGTTACATTTTGATGAAAACATTTGAGGACTGACTTTGTTCTTCTGACATATTTACATATTTATTTTCACCTTGCCATTTTGTCCACTGACTTAGGTGCTATACATGTACACATGTACTCATAAATTCTAACTTAAAACAAAAACTAACTCAGTGGTTTAACTTGATGGTTTAATATTGAGGAGTTACATTGGAGACTGGAGTAGGTAAGCTGACAAGAAAAATGTGGATTTATTTTGAAGAAAAATTAGTAATAAAAAGCACAGGTGTAGACAATTGGTCTGTTGTATTGAATGGTTCACCCTTATTTTCATAATATCTGCGTTTACAACCTTATCGAATGACAGACAGTAAAGTATTTTAAATCTGAAATTAATAGAGACATTCATTAAGACAATCAGGCACTAATGAAGGATTTGTTTCAAAGATTGTTGAAACATGGGTGTAATAGCTAGCACGAAAGCTAAGAGATTCAGGCATCCTGAGATTAATCCAAGACTGGACCAAATTTGGATCTCAAATTCTGGAATACTTTAAGTTTAAAATATTTCCCACGAAATCCATTAAGCCATTCTGATGAGATTTAAAACTGAGTTCCATACTACAATCAAATGCATTATTTACCACTGGTAAACAAAGTCCAGACTCTACTGTACACAACAGGTGGTTGGACTTTAAACCTTAGGAATACACACACACACACACACAAAATGGATCAGTGTCCGGATATCCGAGTGGTCGAAAAATTACTATTACCACTAGCCCGACGGTGAAAAACCAGTAAATATTAATTTGGGCTAGTAAAAATCTAGAAATTGTATATAATTCGGGCTAGTGAACAAAAATCCAAATATCTTTGACTGATAGAATAATAGATATGATAAAGGGACAGCAACTGTAAGAGAGTAATTTAACTTTTAAGTAAATTTAACAACAATAATGATGTATGCGAAGGCCTGCATCAACCAACAGCTTCCAAGGACATACCTATTGCATTATTAGAGAAATCAAACTGCTGCGAATTATTAATGCAGATTCCTATTGTAGAGTATATAGAGAGGCATTTCACCTCTCCATATAAACAGTTCTATAGTATATATGATTAAAAAAAAAGAAGACGGAAGCCAGAATCGTAGCCAGAAAAAAAGTGTGTGAGAAAGTAGATATGGCACGTAATTAAAACAAAGCCACTGGCACTGTATGCCAAAATGATATTCTGAAATTCAATTCACTTAGGCCTACTCGTTATAAATGTGTTGAAGCTGGAAATAAACATCATCGTTTACATTAGCAACCTTTAACATTGGCGTCAGTTTAATGAAATAAATCAAATTTCATTTCAATCTTTGCTGGAATTTATATACACAATATCCATCAAGCTAAAGATAAGTGAAAATAAGGTCACATGCACATAAACAGAGTAATAACAACAAAACATGCTCGATCATGTTTCAAAACAAACCTTCGGCCGCCATCTTCCCGCTTGATGCCAAAATCGATTTGTAACAAGCAGTTTGATTGGTCAATATTAAATGCAATTCAATCCTCACTAAATATAAAAAAAAGTTATAGCTGGCTTATATGCTCATGAAGATGTTTGAGAGAGAAAAAAACATGGAGATAAATCATAACAGTAAGAAACATCAAATCATTTTACGTTTTTCAATCAGCACACTAAACATAGCCCGAATAACCAATAACGGAATCTGCCTAAACCATCCTACCAAAATATCAGGTATGACTGATTACCGAAAAGGGCCCTTTTCGCGAAAAGTGCATTCAAGCTACGAAAAGGGCCCGTTTTATGGAAAGTGCATCAATATTGTTTGGTTTTGGTGATTTAAATGTAAAGTATGTGTAAGAATGTACTAAAAAAAGATGAAAGAAAGTCTTAATTCCTCAAAATCCATCATAAAGTATGACAAACTGTAGTTTATAAATAGCGAAAATAACTTACCAGCTACGAAAACGGCCTCGTGTTATGGAATATGCTTCAGTAATGTTTGTTTTTGTCGTTTTAAAATTTAAAGTGAGTGTTACGTAATTATCACATATGTATGATAATAATATTCATTTTTCAATATATTTTAATCAAAAGACAGAAAACCGGCTTAATTAAAATAAAAAGAAATACGAACTTCGACGTAAGTAGAAATCTCCGAGTTTTTATTACTTTTTCGTTATTCTTTCATTGTCATATCATAATTTTCAATTGCAGAGATGTTGAGATTTTATCTTATTTTCAGTAGGTGATAAAATTTGTCTTACTCGGTTTTTATCCTTAGGTTCTATAGTAAAATAAAAATCTTTGGCAGAGTAAAAATATGATAATATTCAAGATTTTGATTTGAAAGCTACATATATTGAATCAGTTAGGACGAATGTGCATGACATATGCAGGGTTTTAAAAGAATCACAGTGTAGATACCTTAATTTTAACAGTAAACTTGGTTAAACAACAAGGATAAAGACCGAGTTTATCACCAACCAGAATGTATTGGTATGTTTTATTTGTGGTCACTGATTGGTCAGATTTTTTTGATGATGCTCTATCAAAACTATCATTTCATATTATTCAAAGTGTTATAATGTTGGAATCTTTAAGTGTTGTTGTTTTTTCAAGCAATTAAATGAGTGTCTCGAGTTGTTAATCAGTTTTCATTAAAACATGAAATCTGTTTGCAAATGTTAAATAATAATAAAAAAAAAGTCTTCAATTTCTCTTCGTTATTTTACCGTAGGTTTAAATATTTTATTGGTGCAATCAGGGAGTACGTTATAACGTACTCCCTGATCTTAGAAACTCCCTGGTGCAATATAATCAACATATAAAATCGAGAATGTCATGTGTCTCTTTAAATGAACAAAAATGTTTCAAAATAAGATTTTAATTAAGTTTGTGTTTAAAATGTTATTTGTGTTTAAATGTTGCTTTGTGAATAGTATATGAATCGCCGAATTTATTCACTAATTATTTTGCTTCGCACATTGGCGAAACAGTCGCATCTACGGGTATTCCTTTGCTTTGCACAGACGCGAGGTGTTAATAGGATTAACGACACGTGTCGATTGGGATTTTACTCAGAAGAAACTAAGATGAAGATGAGAAATTGTTAAAAATAATATAAAAATAATTGATGTATATTAGTTTAGGTAGACACTATTTAGTAAATTTAATGTTTTCTGTTATGTGGAGATTTATTTATTGTATGATTATAAACAACATCCAAATTTAAAATTAATTCATATTATCTCGATTAAATCTGATTTATCCATCTGTGAACGCTCTTCGACTTAAATAGAACATATTATTTTTGAAAAAAGTATCAGAAACACGTCTCTTGACAATAATACATTTAAACATCAACTTTAAAATATACTGTCTGCTATTTACCTGTATATTTAGTATGCTCATTCCGATGTTGTCATGATGAGTATATATTGAAAGTTAGATGAAGAAATATCAAGAAATAAGAAAGTTATAGCCAATGTTAAGTTTCCGTGAAGAAAACTAATGAGTATTTAACCCATATAATGACCTTCAGTGGGACCTTGACCTTTATATTTTAGTATGGTCATGTCGATGTTGTCATGATGAGTATATGTTGAAAGTTTGATGAAGAAATATCAAGAAATGAAAAAGTTATAGCCAACGTTAAGTTTTCGTGACGGACTGACTGACGGACGGACGGACGGACGGACGACAAAGTGATCCCTATGTATCGCACTTTTCTTCGAAAAGGTGATACAAAAACACGGTGTCGTTGACCTATACAGTCAACAGTCACGTATGTATTGCACATACAAATTGTTAAAAAGAAACTGTTGCATATATTGTCCGATTGTATTTTTAGTAAGAATGAGGCGGCGCGCCATCGCAAATACACGCACGTTCTTCAAACAGGTCAGTCATGTATCCAAAACCATCGCCGGCATCGGTGACCCTGGATCAGAAACTGTTATACTGTGTGGCTTTATCATAACATTTTTGAGGCTAAAATGGGGTGGTGGTGGTGGGGGGAGTGGGGAGGGGGAATAGACGCAAATGACCTCCTCCCACCCCAACTGCCACCTGGGGACACCTCTGGTTAAAATACAAGAATGCAAAGTTATAATATATATATATAGCTTTTCAGGTTGGCGAGGTGGTCGAGAAGTCTAAGGCGCCGGCTATTGTGCGAGGCGCTGTGTCGAAGTTGGTGTCCTAGGTGCGGGTTCGAATCCGCTAGTAAGTGGTTTGTAAAAAAAAATCTCCACATATATATACATGTAGGCTTTTTGTAAATACGTTTTGGCAGGCCTGGACATGGTTTATGGGCATCGGGTCCCACAGGGTTTGTGGGATCCCATATTTCTAGTTAACCTACATCCTTCAAACTTCAGATATACAGATTTTAATACTGATGCCATATATTAGACGTATTTTACGATTTGGAAAACAAACTATAGATAAC
Organism: Cyrtodaria siliqua; assembly: GCA_037043455.1. NCBI lineage: Eukaryota > Metazoa > Mollusca > Bivalvia > Adapedonta > Hiatellidae > Cyrtodaria > Cyrtodaria siliqua. The sequence goes on from JAWPHD010011225.1 coordinate 71,089, forward strand.
ACAGTAGGACCTTATGTTATGGGATAAAGTTCTTATATATCTCACAATAATATATATATAGGTGTAGCACACCCATTGAAAAACAGGAAGTGCTTGCCTGGGTCGCATAATGGCTACTGATAAATAATTCTCATTTCTTTTACTAAAAAAAGGCATTTTCACTAATTTAGAGTGCCAGTGTTGGTTTATATCACATTGGTAATGTATTTGAGACATTTTATAATGATTTTCATGTTAAAAACTGTTCTTAAAAAAAAAAAATCTTACATGAACATAAGTGTATGAATACAGTAAATCGGCATATTATTGTTGACATTTTTCGGCAGTCTACAAATTCAATAGTAAAAATGTTTCTTAGAAGATACATGACCCCCACTTTTCTGGTGATTTTCTTGAAATTTAGATGTTATATTGGATGAACAGGTAAGTTATTCTTGTTTAAATTGGGCCCAGGTATGAATGACAACACTGCATTTGAATTTCAAAACGTACACAAGTCAATGCAAAAATCAATGGGCGTGTTACACCTATATGAAGTTTCCATCATATCACGGGGATATGATGGAAACGGGGATATGATGGAAACTTCGCGGAGGGAGAGCTAAAGAAGGTCGATAACAAACAGCGGGAAGATCTTCTTCAATATAACAGCGATAAGCAAGCATCTAAGCGGGTGCCACTAGTATTGACTTTCTCCCGAGGTCTACATAACGCGGGTGGAATTCTGAGAAAACACATGAAAACACTATATACATCGGACAGAATGAGAGCAATTTTCCCTCAGCCACCGATAATTGCTTTTAACAGGGACTGTAATATTCAAGACATACTTGTCCATAAAAAACGCAATAAGCTGTGTTTTAGTAAAAACAACACAAGCGCACCATGTCGAGCGAAACGCTGCGCTCTGTGCCCGCACATGATGGAAGCAGATAAGTTCCAGGGCAACGACGGAAAGGTATACAACGTCCGTAACTATATAGACTGTAAGTCTACCAACGTTGTATATGCAGTATTGTGCAAGACCTGCAATAACTACATTTATGTTGATACACTATATCAACGCCACCTACTAAATATATCCAGAATCAGGACCAAGCACGACGACCCGGTAGCTGCCCATTTTATAGTGAAGGCCATAGCGTTAATGACTTTATGGTGATGAGCCTCAAAAAACTGCATGGGGAAGATATGTACCGAAAAACTATCGAGGGCTTATGGAAGAATAAGCTCAGAACTTTGTAAGCCGTACGGCATCAATACTAAGGAATAGCGCGCCAAACGTTACGTCAGTTCCGTTTACTGTATATATTCATTGTTAATAAATACGCCACTGAGGAAGGCCGCAAGGCCGAAAGCTACGGCATAAATATAATTGCTAGAGTTTTTATTTATGTACTATATATTATTGGAAAAGGCCAAGTATGTTTAAATTTTTAGCACTTATGCAAAGTCAAAACGAAAAAATTATTAAATGCCTTAGTGTTTTCGTTTTTAAAGCTTTTGAGATAAGGAAAAATGAAATATTCAGTCAAACACAACTTTAAATGAAAAGTTTCTAAATTATGATTGACATATATGTCACCTTCTCCACACAAATACTACGATAACTATTGTTCTGATTATATGACACTGACATGACAAAAACAATAATAATTGTACTTGATACGTGTGTGTGTGTATGTGTGTGTGCGTGCGTGCGTGCTTGCGTGCGTGTGTTGTATTTATTTGTACACATTTTACATGTAATCACTGCACCATTTGTTGTATCAATTGTAATTATGTATATCATGTTGTATCCTCACAGGTTAACCGACCGCTGAAATAGTGTGGAAAATGGCATAAGCGCATATCAACCATGCACAAACTTATAATAATAATTTTAAGATAAAACTTGTTTTATAGACAGTCATGGAACGGTCATGGAATGGTAATTTGGCGTTGTGGATCAATCCAATCAAATTACTATACACACTGACATGACACAGATGTCAATCATTATCAAATCAAATCAAGTGTATTGGTATATAATCGATACAGAACTGCCACAAAAACAAATTTAACATACACGTACAAATACAGATAATTCAAATGTCATGCATGAATATATTTGACATGATTAATGTCACATAATATGTCCCATTATACAAATATTCCTAGTTGTTTTAATATCACATTAATAAATTATCATATTTCAATTCTTCCACCCTAATGACTTATTTACTTTTGAGTTAACATATCTGTTCTTAGATTAAACATATCATGAACAAATATAACACATAATCATTAAGATCATAGTCATACTTACAAGAAACTATTTAAGTTGTTCACTATTATTCATTTGAGAAAATGATGAAATAATAACATGTATTTCCTGAAAGAAGTCATTAACAAGTGTAGCACCAATAGTAGTGCGAACGCCGGATTGCGAATTCAACATGTTAACTGAACAATCCAAATAATTAGATGAGGATTGATATTAACCACCACCCACCACCAACAAAAACCCTAAACAAAACTAACAAAAAAGGAATATTTACATTTTCCCATTCCAATTCACCTCCCCCTGTCCTCCATGGGAGAGGATCCCATAAACCAATAGAGGGAGGGGGCGCATCATTGATATAGGTGTAGATTTTATAAAACAAAACAGACATATGTAAAAAAAAAAAAAACATTCCCTGATGATGATGGGGGGGAGTGTGTGGGGGTGGGGGGGGGAGTGGGGGGGGGACTCATTTTTACTTTTTGTTTTCCACTTGGTTAAGGTTGACCTTTGACCTATTGTATGACCTTATATGGCCTAAATGGTAATGGCATCCTAGGTGTGACTGCCCAGTCCATAAACTTGCATATGTATCGAAGCACCTGACCAACAAATTAAAAAATATGTTTTATGTTTTAAATTTGACGTCGTTTTATTTCACACGTCCGAAATTCTAACACTCGGACCGAGACCGGTCCGGTCACTATCGCAGAATAGTGGCCGGATGACATCACACTGCGCAAAGAAGGAAATATGCAAATGAGGTGTAATATACAATTATTGTGTAAATGGGTTGTGTTTCTTTTAAATGTTATTAAATTCTCATCGGTTGCCCGTAGCTAAACATTGTTTATAAATTGCGACGTGTGAGTTTAATAAAACCATCAGGGGCGGATCCAGGATTTCAGCTTATGGGGGTAGCGCCGGCTACGCTAATGACCATGATCTATTCATCATATTATACTAGTGAAATAAATATGCAAATGAAGGTCGAATCATCACTGGTTCTTTTCCGAACGGCTCTGAGTACATCGGATTTGTCTCGTCCATTTCCGTAATTAACCGTTAGAACACCATATTACGGAAATGGACGAGGTAGTTCCGTTGTTACATCGCACGGAGAGGACCGAGTCAACGTACGACAACGTTATATACACGTGTACACTTTGACACGTTTACTTTACACCGGTACCCTATCCTCTTTATCAAGCGAAAGTCCCTTCATGATCCGCCTATTGAAAAACAAATGACAACATGATATTGGCAATGGAATGATAAAAACTTTGTTACCAAACGTGGAATATTCGTTTTGAAATTCGTAAATTTAATTCTAAACAAAATGTGTACAATTAAATCTAAACAAAACTCGGTGAACACTCTCTTTTGCAACTGAGTATATATGGGCTGCATTGTATGGGTTTTTCCTTTCATTTGCATTAGATGTCATGTTTATGAAAATTATATCATAAGCAAGAACAAAGTAAAACTATTAGAGCTATGGTACAAACACCATTAAACTATTCTCAGGGGCGTTCAACACACCTCGTGTATATTTATTAATTCTTACATGCACCTTTTAGGCATACAGGAAGTTAATCACTGAGGTATTCATGCCTGGTGTATCGAAAGGAGTTCCCAAATATATAATCTCTAACCTTTTTTATGATTAAAGGCATTTTTGAGTATTTAAGGCCTGTTTTCTGGCTGAAATGACTTTATTGACTTGTCTGTAAGAGCTAAGAACCATTTTCATAGTTGTTTAGCACCTCTTAAATATGTTCTACTTTCACTTTCAAAATTTTAAGTTGATAAATAAAATCATCAAATGAATGCAGTTTGTTCACGGTGTCGACAAAGATCAGAATTTTCTTTTCTTATATGCAGAATGACCCCTACTTTCCCCAGCATTTTTCTAGAGAGGCAGGTCTCATGACCAAGAACATGTAAGTGAATCTTAGTTTGAACTTCATTTTGAAAAATGGCTAACTAAAAAGTTTGAAAAATATTGTACAGGACTCAATGGGATTTGTTTTACTTCCGGTAAACCTTTAATCTAGTGTAACAATAGTCCTTGTATTATCGCCTATTCCAACCCGGGTTTTCATATTAATTGTTTGACTAGTGACTGTTTTAGTTGAAGTAACTAATATTAATATTAAACTATGTATATAAATAATCATGCAGACGTCATATACTAGGAAACTGACTGGGAAAGATTTCATTGTTGTGCACTACTTTTGTATATTAACATTCTCGCCCTCGATCGATAGTATCACCTCTCGTGTTTGGCGCTTGGTATTATGGGGGAAAAAGTAGTCCGGTCAAGTGACGGGACCAAAACTCAGGTTTTAGGACCCAATCTAGACACCCGGACAAAAGCACTAAACTTTCCTCAAATGTTTGTTTTATATTTCTATGTATTTTTAAAAGGGTCCCCCAAAGGTTCGTGTATCCCTAAATGTATTAGGATTATATGCACACCGAATTACCGCACCGCGGATGAAGTCCTGAAAATCAGGAGGGCACCTGCCGAATATCAGTGATGAATTTGAAAAAAATCGAAATGATGTCAGTATGACGTCAGTATGGTACATTAAGTGTATAGGAAACAGAACAGTTTTTGGTTAGAATGTTACACAGCCGTCAATAACATTGAGTGAAACGGGACATGCGCCGTGAAGCAGCCTTACAATTCAGTAACCGGAGTAGTCTTGATCATCTTCGGCGCTTGATTGTAAATACAAACGTCTTGACCATTTGTGCAGAATCAAATCATTGTGTCCGACAGGTGTCGCTGCGCGATTTACGCCCTATTGTCATTTGTTCTAAAAAAACAATTCACGGGGTGGGTGGGGTGGGGGATGCCCCCGGAACGCACTAGACCTTGTGCCTACACACCGATTTAGACATAACTACGCCCCTGAAGGAAACATGGCCATTTAGTTTTGGGGAACAAAGAAAAATAATTATTGTCTGCTATTTGTATTTTTTGGGGAAACAAGGGAACATCGGAAATATATTTTGAGGAAACAAAGCAAAATATTTTTTGGGGAAAAGGGATTTTCAAGGAACAAGGGAACATGGACCGCATCCATGGACCTATGCATTAACTCTTACAGTCATGTTAGTCATTACTTATTAGGTTACCTCCCTTATTGTGAAACTTGTTGTTGTTGTGTTTTTGCGTTATTGTGTATTGTTGTTCTTTGTTCATTGTATGTATGACATCTTGTTTCACCTTTACTTCCATATTAACCATTGTAAATTTTCGCTATCAAATAGAATAACACAAATTACTTTCACTTTCGTTTTCGATTTACACTTAGTCTGGTTTTCAGACTGTACTGCGCTTCGCTTGGTCAAGTACAGGAAACCAGACTATGACGTGGCCCCAGTAATTTCTGAAATAACCCAATCGAGAATACAGCATAATTTCACAACGACAGGATATTATAGACTATATAAGGTAAGTTTTTCTCTGATACCATACACAAAGATCCCTGATCGTGTTGATTTCAGCTTTAGGTACTGAGTTTAAAGTAGCTATCCCGCCAACACATTTTACAACATTTGTACCATATTAAACTGTCAAGACACGCAGTTTTGACTCAGGGGCGTTCCTGGGGCTAATTTAGGTATACGCACCATCGAGTTTACGATTCACAAATTTGTCTAACCCCCCTATACCTTCAGTTTTTATTGCATTGTTCGCCCTTTTTATTTGTTTGCTTCTTTAATAGCCTGTACGCATGTGCGTGCGTGCGTATGCCCAGGTACGCCCCTTGCTCACGCGCATACTGTTACATCTTACTTTCTCACGCTTTCTAACAATTTGAACAAAATGTGTTTTTCCCGCGATATTTTTATAAATATAAAATTTAGTATGTTTTATACCAAAACTGGGTAAAATCATAAAAAAAAATCCGTATCACTTCCGTATCTTCTGAATGCACGAATTCAGTTAAATCATATAAACAGTGTTGCTATTCGACATAACACGGAATGTGTATCAATTATAAAAAAATGTCACGGTTTCCTGACGATTACAATTCTAATGTCACGGTTTCTCCCTTACAGCTCCATGGATTTTCCACGACAATAACAGGTTAACCGTAGCTATTAGAAGGTTGGCGAGTGTGGTGGAAGTTCCTTTTGAGGAAGGATCTTCCATGTAGGCCTACATACATCAAGTAGATGTCAGTACATCTATGCAAGTCGAAAATGATGAGTATATGTTAACGAGCACACAAATAACAGTGATACAATTGACAAATGGTGCTTGTAATACGAAATATGTTCTATTATTTCTTCAAAATGAAACATTTAATACTTATTTGTTGTTTTTTGACTTCGGAGCCAGAAACGACTTACTTTTCATAGGATTATCTATATAAGAAATGTCCTCATTGAATGTCACGTGGATGTAAGTTTCAGGCAAGTGGTGCCATACATGGCTACGAGATATAGGGAAATCATGGTATCCCTAAAGGCTATGCAGGCCTATGGGAAAGGCAATAGTTGTCTGTGACCTATCGCCTTCTATTTATCGCAACGCTGTGTTAATCACCGTGTAAGCCATATAGCACGGTTAACAATGACAGTTATTGGCGCTCAACACACTGAGATCAAACGTGTTTAAACGCTTTTTGTCTACACGAAATATATAGACATACATAATTTTTTCTTTTCTATTACCCAGAATGATTAATATAGATTAAGTATACTCCTCAAAATAATGTAAGGACCACGTTTTGATTCGTGTCATTCTTTTCAATTGTGAAATTATTGAACATTTTACTGTCTTTTTGCAGTTTTTAAGTTTAACTTTATTAACAATTGTTACTTGACCCAACCGTATTAACTTTTGATATGGATATGAAAAGCAGAATATTAAAGTAATTATTATTGTTCTTTTTGTGGTCCTTAAATTATTTTGAGGAGTATATATATATATATGTACTCAAAAAAACTAGTTTTAAGTTCTCTTTGTTTTGTTAACAGAAAATGACTGCCAACATTAAGACCGACTGGAGGGACACGAAGACGGCCAGTGAATGTCTGAAGCATCTTTGCTTATCAGACACACTTTGTGATGTTCAGTTTCAAACAACCGGGCGCTAGAACTCTTCCGGCTCATCGCTTTGTACTTGGCATGCGCAGTGCAGTTTTTGAAGCCATGTGTTATGGTCCGATGGGTAACACCAGTAAAGAGATCTTGCTTGAAGATGACAGTCCTCAGGCATTTGAGTTGGTACTGAAGTAAGTTTCATATAGAGGATCTTACATTCGTAACTGTGTATTATTGACTTTAATAAACGAGTTGGATAAAATTATAGGATACGAGGCTCGGCCGAGTATGTATCCTATCTTTTTATCCAACGAGTTTATTGAAGTCAATAATGCACAGTCACGAATGTAAGATTCTTTTTATCACATATAACATATCTATGACGTGATAGTTTCACTTTAATGTTTCCAATTTACCTTGTATATGGCGGCAATTTGTAAGAGATGTTTACATGACGTCAGCTACGTTACGCGGCTGTAATGCGTTCGCCCTACAAATAATGAGACACCTTCAACCAAATTTAACGTTACTAACATTCCTTTTATGAAGTATGATTTCAAATTATGATAACTAGTTAAGGTGCCTGAGCGTATCGTATGATATACCATGCAAACAATTAGGATTACATGTTTTACTGTATACAAACACAGTGATTCGGTCCTCATTTGCATCTTTAATACACTAATGTATTACCTGAAATAATTCATGGCTTTATTGCACTCCCAGAAGCCAATTTATCATGCAAACAAATATGCACTTTTCTGCCTAATAAAGGGGTGACCTAATAAAGATAGAGCAAATCAGTGCGGAATCCCTTGGCGTTTATTGTACGTAACGCTATCTGACGTCATGCACGTAACTTTGCCTGACTTCATAAAACAAACAAAAAAACAACAACATGGCGGCGTCTTCGATAAGCGTAACATTCTGAGAAATAGGTAATAATACAGTGCTTTGGGGTGTATAGAATTATTGGTAGTAAAGAATAGTTTCCTGTTTCCATTCAATTTTCTCAGCTCATGTATTTTAGATTATTTTAAAACTTTCCAGGCTTGAAGATATATCATATAAGCATACATTTATTCAACGGTGAAATTATTTGGGACATTTTTCCATGCAAAATGTATCGCTACGTGCAACACCTCTCAGAAAAAATGATTCTATAGTACCTGAATGAAGTGTGTTTTTGAAACGAAAAATTCATACTGCCACAATAAACTCAGAAATAAATATTTGCTGTTTTAACAAATGTTAGGGACAAAAGTCAAAATGCAATCATGATTTAAACATATTTTATTGCCATATATGTACAAGTAAAATGCAATCGGGTCGGGCCACAAGTGCTACCCACATTAGTTACACCCCTTCCCTACAATGGAGTTTTAACAAATATAATGAATGGCAATTGCTATTAACACGTATCAATAAACTGGATTAACTACAACATGATATGTAGTAGAACATGTTAAGATCATAAGAAAATAGAAAAAATAAATAAAGAAAAAGTAGAAGTGGAAGAAAGAATAATGCAACACATGTAACATTGCTCGGATTGCTTAGACAGATAAAATGTAATGGCAAATCTAAGTAAATCGATGACTATCTCTAAAGTTTTGAACAGAATTAAAAATCAAACCATTTTCTTGTGTTGTAAGATCTAACCTTCCAAACAATAATGTATTTGAGCTTAAAGGATGAAACGAACGTGTTGACTGGAAGAGTTCGAGCCTTTCAACATTGAATTGCATACATTCAAAGAAGAAATGATTTGCATCTTCATTACCCTGACCGCAACTGCATTGAGGCGATTTGCGTAAATAATTTTGAAAAAGATCATTATTGAGATTACTACATGAATTTTTTATCCTAGCATGCATAACCGAAAAAAAACGTACACCAGAAAAGTAAAAACTAGGAACATTTGAATTAGTAAACATTACTCGCATAAGCTGACCTTTGAATATGTTTAATGAGCCTGAATGTCTAATATCTAAAGGTAAATCATTCCAGAGTTTCATAGCTGATGGAATAAATGAATTCATAAAAACAGAGGTTCTAACTGAGGTCTGCGAGAAATTTTCTGCGTTCCTGTGGGGATATGGAGTCTCTTGCGCTACGATTCTTGGCAGTAGATTTGCCAGGTATTCAGGCACTGTTCCGTTTTTAATTTTATATACAACAGAAAGTTTTAGGAACTTACGCCGTTCTGATAACGTTAACCATCCTATTTCATTCATTAATTAAATTAACAATATATACCGAACGGGTAAGACCGGTCACAATACGTGCAGCTTCATATTGTATTTTTTCAAGTTTTTTATTTTCTTATTCGCTGCAGCCATCCCAAACAATATCAGCATATTCTAAGATTGGACGGACATACGATATAATGCCTTACGACTTAGTGTAAATTTCAAAAGCCTCATAGTTCCAATGATTTTGGAAGCCGAAAGAGATATTTTCGATATGCATATGCCATTTGCCATCATGGCTCAAAGTAAGGCCTAAACGTTTATGGTGTTCAACAAACGACAACTGGGTGTTGTCTAAAATAAGATTAGGCCGACGCTGTTCATTGTTTTTAAAAAAAAAAAAAAGCTTCAGTTTTACTGGCGTTTAACTGAACTAACCATGTTTTTGACCAATTTGAAACAATGTTTAAATCATGGTTTAGAATACCCTCCATATCATCAATTCTTGAAGTGGATACTGAAAAAGATCTATCATCGGCAAACAAACGAGCTATACTTAACATATTTTCGGATAGACCATTAACATATATTAAAAACAAAAGGGGTCCGAGCACAGAGCCTGAGGAACGCCCGCGGTTATGTTTTTGATTTCAGAATACGCGTTTCCGACAAATACTTGTTGCCTTCCATTATTAAGATAACTTTCAATCCAAGAAAGTAATTTACCATGAACTCCATTTTGCTTAAGTTTAAATAAAATCGCTTTATGCCATACCCTATCAAAAGCTCTAGAGATATCTGCGAATACAATACACGTATATTGTTTGGCGTCAAAAGCTTGACAAATATTATGATATACACGATAAGTTGATGAACTGTCGAATGGCCTGTGAGAAAACCAGAAAGTTATTAATATGTAAATGGTTATAAATAAACTTATAAACGACCCGTTCAAAAACTTTCCCTTGCACAACTTAGCAGCTAAGATCGGTCTATAATTAGTCGAAATATATGTAAGACCTCTTTTGAAAAGTGGCATAACGTTTGCAAATTTCCAAAGGTCCGGAAAATAAGATTCGTTCAACGATCTATTATATAAAATACAAAGAGGTCTGCAAATCGTTACACTGTTTCTTTCAGTACTTTTTGACTTATTCCATCGTTTCCTGTTGCTTTGTTAACATCTAATATTTTTAAAATATCCATAATTTCTGATTCGGTAACAGAAATATTGTCTAAACAGGCATCTGTTTTTGTAACACAGTTTGGTAAAACTGCGTTCGTTTCATCGATTGAGGCAATTGAAACAAAACAATCATTTAAACAGTTTGCTTTATCTACATCAGATGCAGAATATATTATTTCTCCGTTCGATAATGTAGTTTTTAATGGGGGTATAGTTTCAGAATATTTATTTGACTTAATAGGGTGTTTTAAAATTTTCCAATATTGACGACGATTGTTTGAGCTGGATTCGATTAATGTACTTTCTATATTATTGAAAAAACGTTCTTTAGCATATTTTTTTTAATTATTAACTTTATTTCTGAGACGTTTGTATGATATCCAATCCGAATTAGAACGAGATTTAATTGCGATACGTTTTTTTCGGTCACGTTGTCTTGAAGTTCGACGAATCTCAGAATCATACCAAGGTTGATCATTCGGGCGTATATAGTTACTATGCATATTTGAATTAATTCCATAAACTTACTCGTAAAATCATTGCTCGCAACTTCTAAATCATTATTATGAAGAAAGGACCAATCAGTATCTTCTATGAGTCTGTTTAATTTGATAAAATCACCATTTTTATAATTCCAAACTTGTCTTGTGAATGATTATGTAACAATTGATTAGAATTAAAACAAATGTATGTACCGAAATGGTCAGTAACGTCCCGTGGTGTTATAATAATACCAAAGTCATGTGCTTTAACAGAATCTGACATAACTACTGGATCAATTAAAGTTGAAGAATTATCAGTGACTCGGGCTGGTTCTGTAATTACATTGGTGAGATTATTAATCAACATAATATCTCTCAGTTGGTGATTATTCAAGTTCAACTGGTCCTCATTTACATCTCCAACTATAATTATACTCTTTGCTCTTTCTAACGATTGCTCAATACTTAAATTAAATCTGTTCCAGAAGTCAACATTACTATTAGGTTTACGATACACGGTGCATATAAGTATGGTTTAGTTACGATCTTTAATTTCAATCCATATAGATTCTGGTAATATATGTTCGAGTTCATGTACTCTGTTGGATATTATATTTGACGAAACATACAATACAATACCTCCAGAATGAGCAGTGCTGTCTTTCCTATAAGTAGTAACAACATTTTCAATAAGTAAGAAATCGTCATCATGTGTAAGATGTGTCTCGGTAAAATACAACATATCAAAGTCTGTATAATTATCCTTAATAAATTCAAGTTTATTTCGAATGCTTCTAATAATAAGATGAAATAAAGTTAAGCTAGTATCAGTTGACATTGATGGACATGGATTTAGTTCTCCATCTCCAGAAGTAATGATTAATGATAAAGGAACTAGTGCAAATTCTAAATTTAAAATACTCAACTTTAAATACTCCGTGACATTTTTTAACGTAATACGCAAACATTTAGTTAAACATGATAATATATAAACAAAAAAGTTTAACGGTGTCGTTATCAATGCCATTTTCTTGGGAATGGCACTACAGATACAATGAAAGAGGCCAATATCCACCCTCCAACACATTATATCGTTACCCATTGGACAATAAAGACACTCTCAACATGTAACACATGTATATGGAGGGTGGCCAACCTAGTACAACCAAGGCGCCTGAGTAAACAAACCGAGCAAGGAAATGTGGATCTACAAGGAAAGGGAAAAGAATAGAGATAGACAGTATCGTAAAAAACAACAACATGTAACAGTGACGTAGCCAGAGGCTAATTTAAACCGAGGCAGTCTAGTGGGGTCCGTGGGCATGCTCCCCCGGGAATTTTTTTTCTAGGACGTCTCTGGTGCGTTCTGGAGGACACTCCGACCATGTTATACCACCATAAAATTCGTATTATTGGCACTATATATATATATATAAAAATATATATATTTTTTTTAACGAGCGAGCGAGATGAAAATATATTGGTATTAGGATCCAGGGGCATGCTCCCCGGAATAAAGTGGGGTTATATGTGATTGTCAGCGATTTCTGGTTGTTATAAAGCATGATTGCAAGACAGAATTAAGTTAACAAACACTGATTAAAGACACACATGATATTTTTTCAATTTATTTTGTTTTCTGAATCAAAGGCCAAAGCAATTCTTCTATGTCCGGGAGAATCTCACAATCGCAGAATATCCGTGCGGTCAATTGGAATGTTTTTATGAATAAACATTAAAGCCAAACCATTAAGACGAGAGTCTATCATGGTTGATCGTGTCCAAGTTTTGAGTCTTGTTTAAGCGCTGAAACTACGTTCGCACGAACAGGAACCCACAGGCAAACTTAAAATTAACTGAACAATTGCATTAATGTTCGGCAAGTAGTTTTCGTCGCACAATTCAAATCCTTTTTGGAGAGACACAGGTTTCCTAATTTTTTCATTAGTATGTTTCCATCTTATAACTTCGGTTTCAAATTGGCTTATCATAGGAAGGTCATGAAAATGTTTGTTTGATTTTGTCTTCAATGCTGTTCGTAAGGTCAGGGGCGTAGCCAGAGCCTTTTGGAGAATACGCCCTGGGGGAGGGTGTGGGAGGGGGTGTCCACCCCCTTTCTGGTGGGGGGTCCTGGGGAAAATTTTGAAATTTGAGTGCAATTTTGGAGGTTTGTGGCTTCATTTGAGAGAGATTTTGGAGGTTTTTAAAAATAGTGCCTCACCCCCTACCCCACTTCAATTTTTATTGCTGATTTTAAAAAATAAGCACTTTTATTTGTTCACATTCGATTTTCTGGATACACCCTGGCGTACAGGAGTATGCCTGGCTACGCTCCTGAAGGTGGTCATGATAATACGTTCCCTCTAAAACGTCTTCCAATTGTTCAGGAAACCGAGAAGTAAGGTGCTGTATTACGTAATTTACGTAAACGAAGATCACTAACCAACTGAAATGGTCCCGGGTTCAACTCTATCCCCGCAATGAAGAGGAGCATACCAATAAAACTGGCAGCGCCAACCACTCGAACAGTGTCCAGGTCAATCGCAAACCCAGAAGCAATCGGAAAACACCCGATTCTTGCTCTGTATGTAGCGATGTCCACCATTTTGGTGTACAGTAAACAAAACTTAAAGCAGTAGTATAAAATGCGACGCACAATACGGAGTCCCGACAGTGTAAATGGCAGCGAGGATGGTGCCTCACTTTGCCTCAGTGACTGTGGCTACGGCATTTGGCATAAATGTAACATGTAGTCATTTGAATTTTCAGAAGTCGATCTGATTATTTTTATTGCTTTTTTTTTTTTGCTCTGCAAATTTTTACCGGTGCGCCTCAGTGTGGCTACGGCACTGTATAATGCAAACACGTTCATACTACTTATCGAACTCGAAACGAGCGAAGATCATACAGAAAATCAGATAACTTAAGTTAAGTTGGTGTATTCACTAAACACTTGATAATGTGACATGTAACTAATATAAAGACTGACTTGTCATTATCGTCATCAAAACATATAAACATAGTCATCATCCATAATTACGAAACAATAAAAATCATCATAATCATTAATATATTCGTCACCTAATTGGCAATACCATTATCTTCACATCAATCCAATCATAACCACATTAGCACCATTATCATTTTCATCATCATAATCATCACTACATCAACACAGTCATTTTCCCATCAAAATATTTCTCATCAAAATACTTTTCATTACATAATCATCATCACATAAACACAATTTTCAGTCTGTCAACATGATTATCATCACAATCAACAACATCATTTCGCTGACATCTATCAAATCATCAACATATTAATATCACTTTCATTTTCATTTGAATATCACCGTTATCATCGATTGCATCAACATTAATAATAATAATAATAATATTAATAATAATAAAAATCATAATCATCACCATTATCATCATTGCATCAACATTACCATCATATTCATCACCGTTAATTTGACCATCTTTGCATTAACATAATCCTAATGATCATCATCAACATCATCACATTAACATAATCCT